>VACF01002679.1:238270-333387 GCA_006891605.1 Pleurozium schreberi | reverse complement strand
ACTAATAGCTTCATGAAAAGCTAACAAAATTTCCTACACTCCCTCACAATTTCATTGCAAAACAAGAATCTGTCCGTCTTTTATGTTCAGTCAAAGTCTCTGCCTCTTAATTTTAAAGGCAACAAACCTCACTCCACTCAAACTAGCACAAGTTTTGCTTCACAACTCCAAATCAAGCAAGTGAGATCAATTTAGAAACTACACAGCATGATACACAACACCTCTGAATTTCATTTTAAAATACTTCAAATTCACAACACAATGGATCTCCAAACATTCGGTTCCCCCAAAACAACATTGGGAGAGAAGATGAATAGTGTCCATCTTTTCCTCCCATTTTCCAACACCTTTTGCCCCACCTAAAACAAGTGTACATCAGTCCTTACTCCCTCCTAAATCCAACTTACACCTAATGGCCTTCATATTTAGCCCCACATCTATATTTTTATCTTTAACTTAGAAGGAGAATCACTTCAAAGTCCAAACTATTTCCATTATTTCCTTCTACAGCTATAACTAAACAAAATAATTTCAACAAAATACTTCAAATATGGATTGAAGTATTGATATTAAACCAATGCCTAGTAAAGGTAAAAAACTAGAATTTCAAGGCTAATTTTACTCCATCTGCAAGAACTGGAGAATGCGTTTGATAGTCGCAGTGATGTAATTAACATGATCCGCCTTCGTTAAAGGATTCACTGGCCCTTCTAACCAACGATGGTGACCACTACTTCCTTCAATAGGCTTCATCATGCAGTAATATTGATCGACATTGAGACCTTCGAAACATCCTTCAAATGTCACATCTCGGCTGTCGGGCTCAACACATCCAACCTGCAACAAAATCACCAGTGCTCGAGCGTCACGTTGAAGATTCCCATGCCATCGCCGCTCCAGACGAGATTGTTTTGGCGGTCGAGAAGGCCCAGCTTCTTCTTGTGAACACTCATGCGGCGGCGCAAGACTTAGCGGCAGAAGAGGTTGATCCGGTAGTTGTAACAATAAAAATTCAAATCTAGGCTCTGATTCTGCTTCTTCCTCTTTGGACTCTGAAAAAACCCTCCAGTTCGACATTCTGACTACAAAGTGGAAAACAAATATCATTAATGGATTTCTATAAAATTCTAAAGCAAATCCATCATTTTAAATAGATGGCATGTATCTCCACGAAACGTCATCTTGAAGTTATTCAACAAAATAGCGTCACCATGAAGGTACTCAACAATTCATATTATAATATGTTTTTATACTATGAACAAATTTACAACAGGACACCGTTGAGACGGCGAAGCTTTGGCTTTAAGTCTAAAATTCATTTGTATTAGATTGCAATTAAACAAAAGCGTTTTTTCAAGTTATTGTTGATGTTTTCGCAGCATTCACAGATTTGAAGCTTATTTGAATATAAAAGTTACTAAAAAATGTTACGAAGATAATTTTACAAGCTACTAAAATTTTTTAGCATAGTGATTTAGATTTTAGAAGTTGCTATAAAAAATTACTGAAGTAGTTTTAGAAGTTATTAGAGAAAGTTACTAAGATAATTTTAAAAATTATTAGGAAAAGTTACTGTGACTTTAAATAATTCCACCTAGTTAAAGCAATTTCACTCAATTTGGCTACGTTTTATTGGTTAATTCCATATCTTTTGCATGGTTGGAGGATAAAATAAGATCCATTGCTTGAAAGGCACAGTGAATCAACGTTGAATATCTATTTAGCCAAAATTAACCTTTAAAACCGAGAACTGGGTAGTACTTGCGTATTTTTCCAGGGTGGATAAATAAGCATTCACACCTACCAATAATCCAATATGTAGTAGTGGTATTGGTCTTAAGTCAAATTTTATTATCTAACATTGAACATGAAATAAAGATGCTCATTTCTAAACCTTAATCAACTCCATATGATGAGTGATCATAAAAATATTACATATTTATAAATCAATAATTWAAAGAATTGATTAAATAATTCTAAAATTCTAAAATTGAAWTATTCATTGTRTCTCATATTAATTGAAATASCTTGAGTAATAGACATGTAGGCATGTAATTATATTTCATTTTTTGTAATCCCAAAGGAAGGCATTCTTTGCAATTATTAGTACTCAAATGCATTCGATGGGTCCTTTTAGGAGGCTATATGTAACGTGATAAAAATAAAAATATTCCAAAGTATGCCTAGAATATTTGAAGGATTGGCCTCAAATATTATAAAATAACTTTCTTTCAATTTATAAGCCCTATGATACTCGTAATGTTATAAAAAATTTGGTTGTCATGATTAACCTCTAAAGGACCAACATGCGTTTTTTGGCAACATAGAAATTTTGGGCAGTTACGTGTAACTGGAATATTTTGCGATGAAATTTTAATAGAATGTAGGGACAAAGAATATCTTTCATATGCACTAATTCCATGACATTCAAAAATATGAGTCAAAAGTTACTGCATACTATGTTGTTTGTTTCTCAAACTCGGGCAATTTGGGCAGATATGAAAAAATCGCTTTTTAACCCCTAAAGGACCAACATGCGTTTTTTGGCAACATAGATTTTTTGGGCAGGTACGTGTGACTAGAGATTTGAATATTTTGGTCTGAAATTTTAACAAAATGTGGAGACAAGGAATATCTTTCATATGTACAAATTTCATGACATTTGGAAATATGAGTCAAAAGTTATTGCATAATATGTTGTTTGTTTCTCAACTTGGGCAATTCGGGCAGATCTGAAAAAATCACTTTTTCAAGAAATAAAAATTTGGAATTTGTTCTTCAGATTTGTATGTACTCAAAAAGCTTTGAATCATTGCATTTCAATAGTTGAGATGAAAGTTATGAGGCATTTTAGTTTGCGGGCAATTTTGGAATCCTCACACCAAAAAAAACTTTGAAGTCTTTTATTTTGCTGAAATTTCAATATTTTTGAAATAAAATAATGCTATTGGATCTAGATTGTTTATTACAACAATTGAACCATTTGGATTGGAGTTTTTTAATTTTATAACTAATTTATTAACAATTTAGTATTGTGGATCATTCTCTACTTCTTTCTACTTACTTTTTTTTTCCTATATGCTTTACAACTCCAAATGATCTGAAATTTATCATTTATGTAGCCAACTTGCCCTAAAGAATGAATCCAAAGAAGCACAACCATTTTGGACTTATTTCTATTTATTATTTTTTTTCCTATATATTGTATTATTCCAAATGATATAAAAATTTTCAAGCAAGTAGCCAACTTGCCTTGAAGAATGAATCCAAGGGAACATCAACAACATGGACATTTCTTCATGCAAATGTGACTTTTGTGAAATGAAGCTGCCCTGTTTTTTTGTGGCGCCCAGAAAAAGATGTTGGTCAATTCAAACTCTATTATTTAGCAATCCACATGGTGGGTATTTCTGAAATTTTTTCCTCATCTTTTCAAACCAATGTACTACAAGACCTTATGGTTACATGTGTCCAAAATGCTCTTGTAAGAAAATTTGGTACTTGTGTTAGAAATGACAACTTTGGAGTGTTTTTGGTAAAAACATAGTGTAAAGTCTTTTTATGATTAATTGTTGGATTTTCATTCCAATGATATATGCCATACAATTTTCATGTATGTAGTTTATATTCTACATTGAATAGGGTTTTTAAGGCGTTGAAAAAATTAAAAGGAATTATTGTGAAAATTTTTAGATGTTTAGAACATGATGCCTGGTACAACCCCAAAGCACTTCAATAACTATTAAAGTACAACAAAGGTAGATATTTATATAGTGTGAAATGTTGATTAATTAGTATGGGTGACTTTAAGGTAGGCAACCCCAAATTTCCCACCATCTTCACACTATATGCATGTCCAAAACATTATGCGGGCAGAAAGTGATATGGAGAAAGATTGAAAGCATTTCTTCATCCACTTTTTGCTTGCTAACCTTTCATGGAGGGTTATGAAGAGAACCTAATTGAGTTTGTAGTCATGTTAGTATTTGTCTTCACGTGAATGAGATGTAAGTTGAAAAAATGGATGAATTTTATGCTATTTTAGTCTATTTTGAGAAGTTGTTGCTCTTTGCTCTATATCTGAAATTTCTCCACAAAAACAATATTTTTTGAGTTTAAGCCCCACTAATGAAATGAAGTTCATCTACTCTAGTTTCTACTCCAATCAGAATTTTGGAAAAATTTGTAATATTGAATATTTTATTGCACTTTGAACTTTGGATGTATTTTTAGTGTCCATTGTATTCTAATTATAGAATGACACGGAAGTTAAGTTTAGACCTTGATGTTTGCCATTGTAATATATACWCACATAATGAAATTTCAGATTTTTTCAGATTTTTTTCTATTTGATATGATTTTTCTTCACTTTTTCTTCAAAAAATCTTAGGAAAATCAATATTCCTCAAAAAAATCTAAATTTTTTGTGAAGTACAAAAGACATGTAAGGCAAAACATCCTGTTGCAGTCAAATGACCCTTAGTGGACACCTAATGACCCATAATGTTTTTTCAGACCATAATGAATGTCTAGTATGACTGTACATGGAGTGATTAGTGACCTCATTAAAAGCACCCTACTTTTCGAGTGTAAATCATTGTAGGAAGTGACTTTCAGGGCCTCCTACATTACAAATTATTGTGACCACTTTAGGTGATTAACATGAGTATATTGGATACATTTTTTGTTGGCTCTCTCCAAAGGTCAAAGACTATAGATTGAATCAATTTTGCTTTTGAAATCAAGTTTTGAGATCTTATCTACAGCCACATTCACACTGCACAAAGAGGTTAGGATTGGAGTGGAGATGTGAGGTCCAACTAGTGAATGTTTTTACCTATGACAGAGCCTCAAGGTTACACTGTTCTTGTTGGTTATAAGGTAGCCTACTGACTCTTTTGGGCAAATCACTTCAAAATTCATAACTAATTCATAGTTTGTCTGAAAAACACAATTTCACTTGCTCTCACTATTTCTCAAACTTGTCTTCATGTGGAAAAAATTTGAAAATTTCAACAATGGCATAATGGCAGACTCCGAATTCTCATCACAATGGTCTGTTTTACCTTAGCTTTATGTTTGAAAAATAAATAGTTTTTTCTCACACATTTCTAGTTTCAGAATGGGAGCAAACTGAGTGATGGGCAATGAAGCTAAAATTAGTGGATATAGGTCCCTCCTTTAGGGGTTAACCCCTAAGTGTCCAGCTCATATTCACTAAAATCCAGACCCTTTTCAATTCATTCTAATCAAACCATCTTTTAAAAAGAGATCCACATAAATGACTGTACCAATTGGTAGTGGAGACAAGTTTTAGAGTTAGAGGAAAAGAGACATGTCCTTTGACAGTACTGTTGAAAAGATTATAATAGTCAAACAAGGAAATCTTTGAGTTTGGAGAGGCCATATTTGAGGTGCTGGGCGCTCAAAGGTTAAAGGTTGATGGGTTCAAATCAGGTCCCACCTTTCTCAGTGCATTTGGACAAAACTTTCCAACCCGACAACTGAAGGCATCCGTCGCCAGCCAAGGCATAGTTCCAACGAAAAATTTGGACAGAAACRGTATAGAAAGAGCAATAAATCGTGTTCACAAATTAGGCCTCGCATGCTAGATTTACCGTTGGAAAAAACGTAGGAATTTTTTAATTTTTTGCACTTTCGACCATCACCAACCTTGAAGTGTTGTGAGTTGCCGTACCCTTAGTTGGAGTTTGCAGTTTCTTTCACTTTCTAAGTGGAAGCTTGGGTTTACATCTTTGTATTAGGGGTTGCTCTGTAATATTTTGGGTTAGGCTGATTATTGTGATACTTGGTAACTGCAACATAAAACTCATTTGGGTTAGTGTGTCTTTGAATCACGCTCATCAAATCTTTCAACCACTAATCTTGTGGTTCTGGTGTCGGCAGGGATTTGTCAGATAACAACTTTTCTGGGACACTGCCCGATTTGTCCACCATGGCTGCCTTACGCTTTGTGTAAGTTTTAGATGCTGATGGGCACCAAATGCATGTTAGTAGTGATTCCAAAAACTATGAATGCAACTGATGATGTATTGCAGCTCAGACCTGAAGCAGCAACACCCAAGTACCAACAATCATTGTGCTCTAATTTGTTAACAAACGTTTTCAACAGGAATTTGAGTGGAAATGCATTTAGTGGATCAGCTCTCGGTTTGTGGAGCAGCTCGGAACTACAGGAATTGTAAGTTGTTGGGGTAGAAGGCGTGTTGATTTTCTCTACCATGATCACAATATCCCCATCACAAATTCACAATGTGTATCCTGTGGTTTTCTTAACAAGAGAGGAATAATTAATACACAATTAAACCTCTGCATCATTACCATGTACATTTATACTATTGTACTTGTGGACAAAATGCACCACATGCARCGTTTTACGGACATTGTGGGTTGACATTCATGGAAGAGAGTTGCCTCATGAGATTCATATTCGTTTTGTTGATATTCCAGGTATCTAGACTCTAATTCAATCAATGGAACACTAAACATCAATGACCTTTCTATCCGAGGCTTGGTGAKTATGAGACCTTCATCGGGAAAGCTGCGAGTTCTTTCATTGGTGAACAACAATATTAGTGATGTAATCTAYGATGTGAAGAAAACTGGAGACTTCAACACAGTTATAAGGTATGCGCATGTGTGGACATGTTAGAGGATGATCAATTCCATCCTCTTTGCTACAACTATGGAGAAGAAAAAAATAATTACTATCATTGAGGTTGACAATGAAGTATTTAATGGTGCCAAGAAGTCCTGTTGAGAGCTTGCATTGATTTCTGAAGACTTTGAGGTTCTTTTACTTYCTAAACCCGCTTGAGTGATCATGAACTAGAGTCATGGCTCCTAATTGTSAGCACCAAGTGATTTACATTGTTGACTTTGGCAGACTCCAAGGGAATCCTTATTGCAACACTCCACACYCTGATGACGGAACAAGATGCTTCTGTACCCAAAATTGCATATATACCGCTGAAGATGTTGCTAGAGCATTGGCACGTGAAGAAGCGAAACGTAAAATCCGTAACATCGTGATAACCGCTGTGGTGACAAGTGTATCATCACTGCTGGTCCTATTGGCCGCTCTAGCTGCTTTTTACCATAGAAGCAAGAAATATAGACAATATTGCGAGATTCAACTTCAAAAAAGTAAGCGTTATTGCTGGAAGCTTCAAATGCAATGCACTATTTTTTGTGGTCGCTTCATTAGTTGTGTATTGTGTGTTTTTTGTGTAAAATGTATGCGATATGGACATAATATCTAATGTCTGTATATTTGACAAGGTGTATGCTTGGAAAATAGTAGTTAAAATGTTGGATTATTTGATGCAGAGTGTGAAGAGTTTGAGGTGCAGCCCACAATCTTTCCATACAACCAGCTTCGAATTGCCACACGAGACTTCCATCCAGATATGAAGTTAGGCCAAGGCTCTTTTGGGGCTGTTTACAAGGTGGGATTTTTTATGCCTTTTCTGACTTATTCCGGAGGTCTCTTGTGGCAGAACTTCAATCTTGAATGGCTCAGTACTTGGAATATTCTTTGTTGTAATCTCCAGATGCTAGGAAGCACTTGTACATGACAACTTGTACATGACAGACGCATTTGTGAGTTTCTTGGTTTTAGACTAGACCCCAATTTGAATTTTAAGTTTGAAGGGAATGACATCTGCTTTTTATTTGTTTCAGGGTATACTACCCAATGGAAATGAAGTGGCAGTAAAGCAGTTGTTTGCCAAGACGACACAAAGTATAGATGAATTCCTGAATGAAGTTGTTTTGTTGACTGGAATGAAACACCGAAATCTGGTTAACTTGAAAGGATGTTGCATCCGCGAACAACAAAGGTTGTTGGTTTATGAGTATGTTGACAACTATGACATTGACAAGATACTTCTACGTAAGTTCATGCACACTCACAAACACGGGTTCCATTTTTTAATAGCATTTGTTTGTACTTTAGGGTTATGGCTATCTTACAATCTYTAAGCAAGTGGTTTCTTTAATCTCAAGAACCTTGGTTGTGCAACTCAAGATTCAAAGATTTACAATTTGTAAACTTTGATTTAGTTCATAGACAATAGTATGATTAATAGGGAGGATGCCCAAACTTCTATTTGCTCTCAATTGGTTTTGGGCCATGCCTACCAGGTCCGAATCAGGGTACCAGCAAAGCCCTATTGAGTTGGCCTATACGATTGAAGATTTGTTTGGGAGTTGCTCGCGGTTTGCATTACCTACATGAACTTGCCCAACCAAGAATTATTCATCGAGATATCAAACCAAGCAACATCTTGTTGAGTAGGAACTATGAAACCAAAATAGCAGATTTTGGTTTGGCTTTTTTGTTTCCTGATGAAGAAAGTTATATACTCACTAAGCACGTGGCGGGTACCAAGTAAGCACAAAACTATTTAGTTTAAATGATGATAATTTTGAATGTATTTGTTTGCTATTGATTCTTCTAATTGATTTTGCTATCTATTAGGAGGAAAGGTAGAAGGTGTYAAARCTTGCAATGTTCTAAAATTGTTCACATTTGGAGATGGCGATCATTTATGTCCTAAAATGATCCTTTAGGCACATGTGAACCATTTTACAACCTTGTCCTATTAGTCACCCTCTACCTTAGTTGCATATTTGAGAGGTCAGATTTTGCAATTTTGATCTTGATTCTAACATAGAATTTGATTGCATATTTGCAGGGGGTATTTGGCACCTGAATATGCCTCATACGGTCAGTTGAGTGACAAAGTAGATGTCTTTAGCTTTGTGAAATCGACGGACTCTCAATCTTTTGCCCTAGTGTGAAGTGGACCTTACTATAATTAGGCTGGTCAGATTTTCATACTATCTTGTTGCCAAGTGAAAGGAGGTTTTAATGCACCATAGAATGTGACATTTGGATACAAGATGCAAAAATTATGAAGGATCAAAGTTTGGTCTTAAAGCATTTCTTCTACATATAGGTGCATAATTGAATTAATTTGGAGAATGATGTATAAAGTTTGAAGATGGCAATTTTAGATTAGTGGCCATTTAGGAGGTGTCTATCTTAATGCAAAAACCTCAAGGTTGGCCACATCCAAAGTCCAAAGATATGAGACCATCAAACACCAGTTACTTTCTAGATAATTGTTGCAAACCATCATGTCCGGTTCTTATTCTTCTTCAAATCTACAAACTSAAACTTAGTGTGCCCCCTAAACCACGATCAAAATAGCAAAGGTGTATTTGCAACAAATACCTACACCGGAGGAGTAATTGCAAACCACAATTTTCTCCCTGTGCAGCATGAAAATCTACATCTATCCTAGATGTCTGAAATCATACCACTCCTAGATGGTTTAGACCGCACAGTCTAAAGTCTATASCAATATTAGATTTATGAAATCTATACCTTTCCTAGACATGTGAAATTTATACCTATCATATATGTCACTTTTATAGTTTAGACCACGGTCCGAAAAATGTCTCATGGAATATTGCCATTTTAATGAAATTTGCCATTTATAAGCATGAAATGAGCATGGTAAGGCTTATTTGCTAAAACGACATCCAAATGAAATGTTAGATAGTTGTTGAATTTTCATTCCAAAGATACRTGCGCTACCATAATTTTGTATGGAATTCATATTCTATAAGCCAAATACGGTACAATTAATACGGTTCCCTGCAAAATTTTAAAGTTAAAGGGTTGTGATCAAGTCCTTTTGTTTACTGCATGCGGAAAAGTGGTTCCAATCCAACGAAGCATCCATTGCCAACCAAGTTATACAACAAAAACTCAATTTAGGTGATTTGGTATTACATCCAAATGAGATGTCAATTAATTGTTGAATTTTCATTCCAATGATACATGTACTACCATATTTTTGTATATAATATGTATTCTATGAGCCAAAATATTATATGGTTTCCTACAAACTTTTAAAAAAGGATTGAAATTAGGCCTCTTTGTCTCAATGCATGAAGGCAAAAATTTCCAATCCAATGATGGGGCCATTGCCAACCAAGTCATAAAACAAAAACTCAACTTGACAAATGAGGTATTGCTCCAATGACATCCAAATGAAATGTCAATCAATTGTTGAATTTTCAATAATTCAATCCAATAATACATGCACAAACATAATGTTGTATGTAATTTTTATTCTATAAGTCAAATATGGTACCATTCATACAATTTCCTACAAACTTTGAAAGTTAAAAAGGTTGAGATCAAGTCCCTTTGTCTCAATGCATGTGGAAAAAAAAGGTTCTAATCACTAGAAGAAAACAATGTTTTTTCTGATATTCGGCCCTTGACGTCCTGTGTCCCGGAAGACATCACATGTCCGATGCAAACATCCGAATGCTATGGGGCCGGACACAGCGAAAACGTGGATTTTCGCAGGATGTCAGCGACAGCATAGCTGAAATTTAGATCAGACGTATGAATGCTATTGAAAACAGGGATGTCTTTGGAGACATCAGTTATGACAAGTAGATGTTCAAAAAAGTGTCTGGCTTGGACGTCTTCGCCACGTCATCATCTTTGGTCAATTTCATTTGAAGGTAACTAATAGAGATTTTCAATGGGCAGGGGTTAAAGGACTGCCCGGCTTGAAAAAAAAGGAATGGGCAGGGTTTGGCCTTGAAATTGCTGACGTGGCATCTGACGTGGCAAGATGACGTGGAAATTATTTGAGGTGGACGTCGAGAGCTGACGTGGCATGCCACATCATCATTTTGGGTCCTTTGAAGTCAGATTTTTTGATGTCCTCCGGGACATCATCCTGGACGTCCAGACGTTTTACGGGACATTATTTTCTAGCACACCGATGTGTGCATTCACGCGGCTACAGTTTCATAGTGCATGCTGTCCATGACGTTCTCTCCAACATCAAAGTGAACAACCTAACGTCTGAAAAAGGAGGGGAGCATGTCTGCAATGATGTCCACCTGGATAGGACATGACCTCTATTTTGGGGAATGAACCGTGCTAGTGTGCTACAACAAGAGCGAGGGCTTCCAAGTAAGGCCTACACGTACTAACAAGGGTCAAGAACTATTGTATCTACGCATCTGCAGCCAGAGTTTAATGGGCCCTAATCCCGATTACATATAGCACAGTGCATGCATATGTTCAAAGAAATATGAAACACAATTGTGTACTAAATGTATGTAGGGAATTGCCATGACATTGTGATTCGTTGGGTACAGGAAGATGCAATGAATTGCAGGTTTTTATGAAGTGGGTGTTCATTTCTTGAGCACACCCGAAGCATTCTATAGAAACATGCCAAAAAATCCTTGGCCGTGCACAATAATGTCCACACACATGACGTCAATGACTCCCGGCTAGTGTCCATAATCACTATTTCTATCACCAAATGGACATCAAGAAATTACAGATTCCTTGTAGTTGACATTGACATGGACATTGCAGTGCATGCATTAGACGTCTCCAGTGACGTCTACAAATATGTCAAGTGTCCTCAACTTCATTTTGAGAATTTTTTGGACGTCAAGTTGGACATCAAACTCAGCATCCCGATGTTGAAACCCAGCATCCAAAAAACATGGGTTTTTTCTAGGATCTACATTTAGATGATGAAAAAATATCCAATACTGTGAATATTTGGTAAATTGAGACTTTATTGTATTAATACATTTTTAAAACCTTTGATTATTCAAAGGTTGATTTCTTCATAAATCTTGTATTCATTAGAATGATGGTCTGTAATAATTAGGCTGAATTATCAAAATATGCATTTTGTTTCAATTCAACAAATATGGCCATGTAATTGCATGAAATACCATGCTGTTTTTGTAGCATATTGCACAATACTCATGATTTTTTTGACAATACCATATGGATAGAAAAAAAATTTAATGTGAAAATATATTTAATTTACTACACACCTTTAAAAAAGAAGGTCCCCTATGAAAGAAAAGCGTAGAAAAGGCATGCCACGTCACCTAATTTTTCAGATGACATGTCATGGATGGGCAATGGATGAAAAAAATACCACGCTGGCTTTCCCGCGTTGAGATGGACGCTAGATGTCGAACTCCTGGATCCCCGTTGACCAATGTTTTTTTTGATGTCCGGCCGGAAATCGTGAAAATCTGCCTAGACATGGCGTGCAAATCGCACGTCCAAGTGAACGCGATTTTTCAGACGCTAAGATGAATGTCAAACCCTGCATCCGGATGTCAAAACGCAGGATCCAGAAAAACACTGTTTTCTTCTAGTGAATCCAACAATATGTCCATCGCCAACCAAGTCATACAACAAAAACCTTGGTTTGAAAAATACAATATTCCTACAATGACATCCAAATGAAATACGTCAATTGTTGAATTTTCATTCCAATGATACTGTATTTGCACTACCATATTTTTACATGTAAATTTTTGTATTCTTTATGTCAACTAGGGTACCACTCATACGGTACCGCATGGACTTTTAAAACTAAAGGGTTGAAATCAAGTCCTTTTGTCTCAATGCATACGGAATAAAAGGTTCCAATCCAACAATACGTCCATTGCCAACTAAGTCATACAACAAAAAACTCCTTTGACAAATACAGTATTCCTCCAATGACATCCAAATGAAATATGTCAATACATTCCAATGATATTGTATATGCACTACCATATTTTTACATGTAAATTTTGGTATTCTTTATGTCAACTAGGGTACCACTCATAGGGTTCCGTACAAACTTTTAAAGTTCAAAAGTTGAAAACAGGTGGACTAATATGGCACTGCGAAAATATAATAAAAAAAAGGCTAACCCATCCCCGCCAAGCACTTTGGCCAGATTTCTGCACTCCAGCTGCCTTCCTAACAAGTGGCACCCAGATGCTTTCCCAATCCTGCACGGAAGTTTACGGTAGTCGTCGTCACCTCCGGGCATCGAGGCCGCGCGCAACTCATATGTCGGAGAAAACTCGAAAACACAGCTATCGGTACATAACAGTACTGTAGTGAACTAGTGATCAAAGGCAGCTTGAAAATGCAGCTAGTCAATCGTCCTGGGTGGGTGGAAACATTGCTCGCCTTGTATTAGTAGAATTTGGATGTCTGGACTCCATGTAAATGATGCTGCACAACACGCTCTCACCACCTTCAATTCAAGCAGCTTAATCGTGCTTGAACTCCTAGCTTTCTTCTGAATTGCTACTCCAGAGAGAGAGATACTCCAGAGAGAGAGAGAGAGAGAGCTAGAGAGAAATAACTCCGTTTCTTTCTGTTAGAATCGGTGTGCATGAAGGGTTTGTTCGTACATGATGAATTGCTACTCCACTTTCATCTTCGACGTCAATGTCGTTCAATTGGTGAAATTGCACGACTTGCGCACTTGAAACKTACGTAGAATGAGATCAGTGCCCAATTGAGCGAGTTGACGACCTTTGTGCACGCTTTAGCTTTTGATCCGAAGCAAACATTGAAGCGGAAGAAACCAAGCAGGCAATTAAGCAAGGAAGCAAGAAAGCCAACAAGGAAGCCAGCAAGGAAGGAAGCAAATAATCGCCAAACGTTCAATGGGTCCTCCAGTGTTTGCCAAGGACTTTCTGCGTCTTCTTCTCCACAAATCTTCCTTCTTCGCACTTCTCCTTGTCTTCTCATCTTCACCTCTCACCTGCATTGGATTGTTTACCTGGAATATTTTCGACACAGTCCAACGTAAGTTCCTCGTTGGACCTCATCACGTTGAACATTCACACCTGTGCGCATTCACGACGCCTTTAGAGTTCCAAGCATGCGTCAGCAGAAATTCAAATTGTTGAAGGTTTCAGTTGCCGAGTGTGATGTTGATGGTGAGTTTTTCCTTTGGCAGTGGATGCTCTGCAAGCCGTGTGGGGAGCATGGAATGAAAGCACGCCTGATCCAGCGAAGAACTTGCCAGGCTGGAGCTCTGACAATCTATACCCTTGCAGTGAGGATATTACACTAAATCCGTTTCCCAATTGGCGGGGGGTGGAGTGTCTGAGATACGTTGATTGTACGGAGTATAATGCGAGTACTCAGGAACAAAATTGCAGTACTTACATCACAGGCCTGTGAGTGTTGTTCTTCTTTCACTTGATTTTCTGAAATCCGTACTGTTTTGATACCAGCACTTCCTTTCCGAAACTACTGTCGCTTTATTGAGGCTTTTGAGATAAAATTAAATGTTGACAAACAGAACCCTCGGCGATGCGTTCATAGAAGGCAMTCTGCCCCCGGAAATCGGAAACATCAGCACTCTCACTACATTGTAAGTCTTCAAGCATTCTTTCATGTGTGCTGGGTGCTTTTAGGGTTTACGGTTAAGAGTCAAGATCCTTTGGTCGATACCCTCGTTCACTGCATGGTCACTGACGGCGATACTCGCTTGTGGGTGGATGCTGTGCTGCAGAGAGCTGACAGGAAACCCTGGTCTTAATGGAACTCTTCCCGACACATTGGAAACTATGCCTAATCTGCATACCTTGTAAGAAAGAGTCTGATTCTTGATAGATTGCAGCACTCCAGCTTCTGAGTGTTAGGGTTTGCTCCGTAGTGTTTTGGGTTAGGCCGACCATTGTGTGATTTGGTAACTGCAACATAAAACTCATTTGGGTTAGTGTACCTCTGAATCACTCTCATCACACCTTTCCACCACTAATCTTGTTCTGGTTTTGGTGTCCGCAGGGATTTGTCATACAACAACTTTTCCGGGCCACTGCCGAATCTGACCACCATGACTGGCTTACGCTCTGTGTAAGTTTTAGATGCTGATGGGCAGCAAGTGCATGTCGTGATTCGAAAAATTGTTCTTGCAACTGATGATGTATTGCAGCTCAGACCTGGAGCAGTAGCACACAAGGATCAACAGCCATTGTGCTCTAATTCGTTTCATGACGTTCTTAACAGGAATTTGAGCGGAAACGCGTTTACTGGATCAGCTCTCGGTTTTTGGAGCAGCTCGGAACTACAGGAACTGTAAGTTGATTGGGCAAAAGAATGCTCGTTGATTTCGCTGCCATGATCACAGTGTTTGCATTACAATGTGTATCATATGATTTTAATATGAGAGAGGAATAATCGTACATAGCTAAACGCTCTGCATCATTACCACGTACATTGTCATTGTTGTATTTGTGGACAAAATGCACCAACATGCAACATTTTACAGATGCTGTGGGCTTACACTAATGGAAGACAGTTGCCTCATGAGATTCGTTTTGTCGATCATCCAGGCATCTGGACGCTAATTCAATCAATGGGTCACTCAACATCAGTGACCTTTCTGCTCGAGGCTTTCTGAGCTTGAGAACTTCTAACTCGTTGGGAAAGCTGAGAGTTCTTTCATTGGAGAACAACTCAATTAGCGATGTAATCTACGATGTGACGAAAATTGGAGCCTCCACCACAGTTATAAGGTATGCGCATGTGTGGACATGTTAGAGGATGATCAATTCCATCCAATCGCTACAACTATCGAGAAGAAAAAAAATAATTCCTGTCATTTAGGTTGACTACGATGTATTTAGTGGTGCCACGAAGTCCTATGGAGAGCTTACAGTGAATTCTGGAGACTTTAAGGTCCTTTTACTTCTGAAACCCTGCTTGTATCATCATCATGAAGTGTAGTTACTTGTAGTTGTAGTTGTCAGCAGCAAGTGATTTTCATTGTGTGACTTTGGCAGGCTCCAAGGAAATCCTTTTTGCAATGCTCCAGACTCTAATGACGGAACAAGATGTTTTTGTACCCAAGTTTGCAAATATACCGCCGAAGATGTTGCGAGAGCGATGGCACGTGAAGAATCGAAACGTAAAGTCCGTAACATTGTGATAGCCGCTGTGGTGACAAGTGTATCATCACTGCTGGTCCTATTGGCCGCTCTAGCTGCTTTTTACCATAGAAGCAAGAAATATAGACAATATTGCGAGATTCAACTTCAGAAAAGTAAGCATTATTGCTGGAAGCTTCAATTGAAATGCACTATTTTTCATGGTCCCTTCATTATTTGTATAGTATATATCTAAAATGTAAATACTTTGAGTATGTTCGCACTTGGTGTTGAAGAGTGTTGTTACTGAGGCTCTTAGGAACAAATTTAGACTTACTTTTGAACTGGATTGACATTGCAAACATCACCCCTAACACCAAGTGCAAACATACCTCTAGTGTCTAATGTCTATGTATATTTGACAAGGTGTATGCTTGGAGAATAGTAGTTAATTGTTGGATTATTTGATGCAGAGTGTGAAGAGTTTGAGGTGCAACCCACAATCTTTCCCTACAACCAGCTTCGAATTGCCACACGAGACTTCCATCCCGATATGAAGTTAGGCCAAGGGTCTTTTGGGGCTGTTTACAAGGTGGGATTTTTTATGCCTTTTCTAAACTCTTCCGGAGGTCTCTTGTGGCAGAACTTCACTCTTGAATGGCTCAGTACTTTAAATATTCTTCGTTGTAATCTGCAGATGCTAGGAAGCACGTGTACATAATCGACTGAAGTGGCCATGTGTGTTTATTTTGGTTTTGAGTTAGACCCCAATCGAATCTTGAAATTTCGAAGAAGTGACATGTGCTTTTTCTTTTTTTCAGGGTATACTGCCCAATGGAAATGAAGTGGCAGTAAAGCAGTTATTTGCCAAGACAACACGAAGTATAGATGAATTTTTGAACGAGGTTGTTTTGTTGACTGGGATGAAACACAGAAATTTGGTTAATTTGAAAGGATGTTGTATCCGTGAACAACAAAGGTTGTTGGTTTACGAGTATGTCGACAACTATGACATTGATAAGACACTTCTACGTAAGTTCATGACTATTTGTAAATAGGATTTTTATAATTTCTTAGTATTTATTTTTGCTTTAACGTTAATGTTGTTTTCCAAAAAGTAGGTGGGTTCTTTAATCTTTAGAACCTTGTAGAACTCAAGTTTTAAGTTTCAAAGTTGTATAATTTGTGAATTGTCATTTGGTTCATGGACATTAGTATGATTAACAGGGAGGATGCCCAATCTTGTGTACTCTCAATTGGTTTTGCCATGCCTAACAGGTCCGTCATCAACAGCAAAGCCGAGCAGACAGATCGACAAAAAATATGGAGAAACGCAGAGCACATCCGTGTTGCTACTTCAGGGAAATCCGATCATGCAAAAGAAGAAGACATTTAAGCGAAGGAGAAATCACGTGCTTTCAAGAAGCACACATGTTGGCGTGAATTGATTCACTTGCGCATAAATTTGGCAATGGAAGGAATTCAGAATGCTCGGGGAGATGTAAACAAACTGTGGAAAGTACGAGGAAACAACGACTGAGAGAGGGGGGAGGATGTTACTTTGAAGCTCGAGATGGAAGCCTCGATCTTCACAGCCGAGCGCCCGAGGAATGCAGGACAAAGCTTAAACATAGAAGAGGAGAGGGAGATACTTACCTGAAATCCTAACGCGTCGAAGTCTCAAAGCGCGCCGTGAAATGCGACCCAAACCCTAGTCGGTCAAAGCGATTCCCGACTGCTCCCACTCCCCTGTGCAATCCTACCACAACGCGCGCGCTCTCTCTCTCTCGTGCCCACAGCGCCTCCATTGAACTCCGAAATCTTGCATTTCTGATCCCCCAATGTCGCTCACGGCAGCACCCTTATTCAAGAACTGAATGCGGGATCAAGAGCCAGAATTTGAGCCTCCACCCGTGCCCAAGCAGATGCCTTAAAACAAGTCCGAGTGCCCAAGTGAGCGAAGCGATCTTCTGAACTCGCAACTGATGAAGAACCACAAAAGGTCCTCGCAGCTTGGAAACAATCTTGCAAGAGAGTGCAGTTGCAGAACATCTCCTTCAGCTAAAGGTAAAGGTCTAAAAGGATGAGAAAGGAGGGTCCACGCAGTTACCGATGGCGTGCTTCACGTGTGTGGCCAAACTGTGAAATTTGCGACCATGCTTTTAGAAAACACGCGAACAGATTTGTCGGTAACAAAAAAAGGCAGCCCACTCTCAGTGAGGTTGACCTAATAAAGTGGTCCTTTGCTGGCTCTGGAGTTTGGACAGGATTTGAAGAGGCTTTGAATTGGCATAAGCTAATTTGTAGAAGTTTGAGTAGGACCTCACTTGAAAAGCAAGCCAATGCAGCAGTAGTACTATAAGGATAGAGCCTTTTGTAGTAGTAGACTATGTGAACCTTTTTGAATCGGTACGTTGTGGGTCAATAAACCTTACTAAAGTAATAGGACTTGGTCGTCTTGACTTTGGGAATAAAATAATCAAGTTGTAGCACTAAATGAGAGCCCGCCAAGGAAGTTGTGGTGAACCTAGATCTTGTCAAGAAAAGGTAAAATACTCTTTTGAACAAGCTTTTTGGTCATGACATGTGAGGTTCTTTTCTTGAAAATGTGGCATTTGTCCCATTGCAACAACTTCTTGTGTAGTGTAGTCCCTCTCTAAATCAATTAAACTCTTATTGTAATTTTTGCAAATGGTCCCAACTCTATTACTTTAGAGAGGTTCTATTGTATTGAAGGATTTGCTTCTTTAGAGCATCTTCACTCCAACACTTTTATATCATTTTAAAAATCTACTTTTATCCATATGGAAATAGACAAATAAAAATTTGGAATTGGATGATTGAAACATCAGACTCTGAAATTCTACTTGAGAAGAAAAAAAGGATAATGAAGGACGACTGCAAAAAATTTCTCTATTAAGAAAATCATCATGAAAATTAGTTGAGTCAACAACCAATTTCACCAAATTCTAATGCAATCCCCATGTCATTATAATTCTTTGCTTTGCAATGGGGAGGCTCAATATTTCTCATAAATTTTCTATCACATCAAAATTTGTCATGACTAATTAAGAAATTAGTTTTTTCCAATAAACTTTGGACATGTTGAGCTAGCAGTAACAATGTAACATACATCTATAAAATGATATTTAAAAAAAATTTAAACAAACTTTGATATTTGTAGTGAAAATTTTTATTAGTGAAGAAATTTGATTGATTTAAGGTAGAAGTACTTATTTTGGATAGCCCTCCCATCATAGCTATATAGGCCTATTGTGGACAATAGGATACACTAATCATTGAAAAAGATTATTTGTTTGCACCTTAAGATCCATTCATACTCTTGGCTTATATTAGTATCATAATTAAGTACCTTGTGATGTCACTATCAGTCCAAAAGAGAGGTGTACACCCTAGTTTGCATTGGTTGCCCCATTCCTCTCTCAAAAAATGTACAAGCTATTGATTGTTTAAAAAAAAAGCGTACCTTCGAAATCATTGTTGATTTCTCAAAAAATCACAAACCATTGATCTTGTGAGATTTAATCTGAGCCGTCCATATAAATATGGATACGGATGCAAAATGAATACCAGATAAGGATACAGTATTGTATACAAACACATAGTGAATACTAGATATGGATGTGGTATAGATACTAAATTTGGATATTGAATATGGATACTAAATATGAATATTGAATACGTATAGTATTAAATATATATAGTACTGAATACATATAGTACTGAATATGTATAGTATTGAATCCGTATAGTGTTGAATACATATTGTATTGAATGCATATAGTATTGAATACTAATACAGGATATGAAATACGGGCTGAATTGTACCATATTGATTGTCAATTAAAGTGGTTTCTCAAAATTATAAGATGGAGGAAATAGAGGGGGAGGGGTATGAAAAAATTTAAATCAAAAACCTAAAATTGTTTTGAACGCATAGTGAGGCCTCATGGTACCTCTACCTCACTATCAATTCTATGCGTTCAAAATACAGAAACACTATACGAGGAATGTAGGTTATAGGAATCAATTTGAGTTTGATATTTGTTTATATTATTTATTAGTTACCATGGTGCAATCATAGTACCATTTGCAACAATTTCCTCCTCTGCATGCGAAAACATTGATTTTCCTTCTCAACTAGATTTTAAATTCAAAAGTTGTTCTAACTTCTGGATGAAAATGTGAAAGGATGAATACATGACCGTCCATTTCAATGGATTGAATGGATTAAATAATGAAATTGGGCTTCATTAATGTGCACTTGATCCTCCATAGACATTGTAGACCTAAAAGGCCCAATAGATGACTTTACTATCAACTATAAAAACAAAGAATATACATATTGGTTCAAAAGTTGGATTATTTTGGTCATTAACTTGTTCATGGGGGATCATGTCCTTCTAGGATTGACGTAACATAGTAATATACTAAATAGTGAAATTGGGTTGCCTTACTCCATGAAAGGTATTGCTTACAAGCCATCACTATCAACAAATACTTTTACAAATCTTTCCATTTTGACACATGGAGGTTCATAAGTTCCAATTACAACAATAACTAATTCAAAAGTAGTGCATTCTTATACAAAAATAGTAAACATTTCTATGTCAAGAAATTAAATGAGTGAGGGGCAACCTAATTTCACTAGAGTAACCAATCCGTTTCCAACCACTAATGCAAGTATGCCTATCTGAATTGCAGATTTCTCAAGTAGAAAAAATTTCATGTGTACAAAAATAGAGTTTGAAAGAATTTGAGAACATTTTCGAATTTTATGTCTCAAAACATAAGTACTATGAATTGTTTAGTTCAAGATTCTGTTTGATCCACATTGTTCATATAGGTCTTTTTATTGCCAAACAAGGGTTGGCTGTAATGTTGAGACCCTTGTAGCCAATCTTAACCTCTAAAGGACCATTGTCCCTTCGAGGGACATATGGGATTTTGGGGAGGTACCTACGGTCTCAATTTTTGTCCTGATCTTTTTAAATTTTTTTTCAAAATAGAAAAACTAATCAGCTTTATGGGAATATAATTTTTTTTTCAATCGGTGCCGAGGAACAAAAGTTATGCCCAAATAAGCTCAAAACAAGGGAGAGGGGGCAGCCAAAAATTAAAATTAAAACTTTACATAAATATCATAGATTATAATTTTCCTACTTAGAAAGATTTTGTTCATTCCATTTGGATATGTTATGAGAAAGTTACGGACAATCTTGTTTTTCGGGCAATCTAAACATCTATTTGAAAAAATAAGTTGTAGGATTCGTTTTTGAATGCAATTATTACAACTTTTTCAAAAAAAATAGTTTCGCATGGTTTATTTTGCTTGCTAGAATAATCTCACCATAACACCATTGGGATTAGTGAATTTTACTTCCATCTTGAAGATATTAATAATTTAGATTTTTCTTCTATCTTGTACAGCTACTTCTAGTCAACAATTTTTTAAAGACTAAAACTTATTCTTTTTTTAATTTTTTAATTTTTTCCTAAACTCTCAACTCAATTCTCCACCATAAAGATTTAAAGCTCAAAACTCTGTAGACTGTAGTGCAAAAAATTAAAGTTAAGAAGGTTGAAAGTCAAATAATCTAGGCCCGCAGTGTGCTAAAAAACTTGTTTTCTTCACTTTAAACGCATCTATCTTGCAATCTGTGTGGTCAAAATTTCTGGAATTTTTACCACATTCTCATACTAGTTAGGTGTAAGATCCTACGATTAAATGTGAAAAAAAAACAATTTTCAAAATTTATTACTCTTTGCTAAAAAAAATGGCAGATTTGAGTGTTTTTTTGCAAAAAAAAAGGCCTTGGTCCTTTAGGGGTTAATGCAACACAACTACAAACTATGCAATTACTACAATACCCATCTCTATTTGCAGTCTATACTACAAAAATGAGGTGGGGATTAGAAAAGGACATGCATCTTCTATTCTGTGTAAACGCAACTTCCTCCCTTCTTGTGCTACGAGTTCTTTTTAGATTTTCTAACATCTTTGTTTTAATGGCAAAAAGTATTTAACTTAACCCATAAATGTCAAAGGCAAACATTTGGCGTTCGATGAATGATAAGGAATTCTCACATGTAGGATAGAAGTGCAACTATTCATCCTTGAAATTAGGGATGGAAATAAGAGATCTTCTATAGTACAAGACTAACTTTCTTTTAATGATTTTTTTTTTTATACCAATGATTTCCACGGTATCAAAATGGATGATTTCGATAGTCACCAATCAATCCTTGAAGGCCAAGTTGAACTGATATCCTTATTGCCCATTAGAAAGTAAATGTAAAACTTAACCCCTATTTTTTATTGCGTCAATTTTTTATTTCTTCACCTCTTAAAGATAATCGGAGGCCTCTGATTGCAAATATGAATTTAGAATTTTCAAATTTTATCATATGTGGCAAATAAAAAAAGTCAGTGTCTTCTCCATGGGTAAAATACAAGGTAACAAGGGGGTCAGTTCACCTTGGCCGTCCTTCAAGGGTTAAAAGGGTTGAAAATTGAAATCAAGTCCAATCCTACGTCTTAGTGACCAGGATGAACTGGCCCCCTCTCTGGGCCACTCCAAGTCATTCTAAGGGTGCAAGTAAAATAATTGCCCCCCTATTTTGGACTTGATTAATTTACTTGGTACACTATTCCTATGTAATGTAGGACCTCTGATTGCAAGTATGAATTCAAAATTTGCAAATTTTATAGTGATTGAAAAATAAAAAAATTGAGCGTTTTCCCGAGTGGCCGAGCAAGGGTCACTCTCAGTGCACGCGGACGAAACTTTCCARTCCAACTGACGTTCAACGCGTCACTCAGTCCGTCCGTCCGTCAGAAAAGCCAAGGCAATAATAAGCCGCGCACAGCACTTTAACGTCGAGACGCCTTTCCTCGCACTCATTGAGTGGTGCTGCACCCCTGCACCCTGCACGCTACAGCAGGATGTCCATCAACCGGCCCCTTGGGGGCGGAAAACTAATTTGGAGAGGTCAAACCTCAGTCTACAGTAGAACCAGAACGGTATGATCGTGAGGCTTTGTCTTTGGTGAAGAACAATATTGATAGTTAGTAAGGTAGAAGCACCTAAAAGCAACACTTGTTTTAAATTTGCAGATCTTGAGGGTAGCTACAAAATAAAATGATGTGTGCTTGTTAGGAAATGGAATAGGAAATCAACAAAATTGTTTTCGTATTTTTCCGAGCTCGTATGAATATAATACAAATTTTTGAAAACAACTATGTAGATGCACCTATTGTGGACACTAGACCAACACCAAAGTAGGCATGGAAACACCCAAAAGCTACACACTTTAAGCTTGGATCTCAAGTGGGTGATTGAACACTTTTTGGTAGAATGACAACTTCTTCGAACCCCACCTGTCTACTTTGGGCCCACTTGCGTTTGGATTTGGATCCACTTGCACTAGGATCTTGGTCCACTTGCACTTGGATTTAGGCTTTTTTCTAGTTGTTGCAAAACAACTGTTGTTAGTTTAAGGTGTACCTAACTTACAGTGTTAATAGTAGAACCTCTCTAAGTTTCTCCTCTGTAAGCCAATAAACCTCGGTAAAGGCCATAATTGTTATATTGAGACTTTTCGCAGATTTTGAGTGAAAATGCTAGTTATTGAAAAATTCATTTAAAAAAATAGTAATTGAAACCAAAAATTAATAATGCTCAAATAGTGATCCTCTAATGACATTTGAAAAGTTGTTGTTGTTACCTATTCATAAAAAAATACTAGTAAAGAGATAAAACGGTTTATCTTCAAGTCAAAGATAAAAATGAGACTGTGAAAAGTCTCAATATAATGAATATGACCTTAGTAAACCAATGTTGTCAGACCGGTCATGGACTGGGCCACATTACTAAGGTTGTGACTAGATTTGATCCTCTCTTAGCCAATAAACCTCTGTAAACCAATATGTTAGACCGGTCTGGGACCTATTGAGGGAGGGAGGTTCTACTATAATATTGAAACCAAAACCATTTGAGCAAAAATAAATAGTGGGAAAAACTGATAAAGGTGATTATTTGTTAGGAGGCAAGCATTGAAACTCTTTCCACTAACTGATAATTAGATTTTGGTAAGGAATTTTGTAGAACAAGTTGAAAAAATAAATGTCTTATTAGAATAAGGATTAATACTGCAAGATTAATACTACAAAGATTAATGTCTTCATATATGGCTAATAGAGACACCCTTCTTCTCAAAAACGATGTCCCAAAAATAAATCACARTGGTTTGCAATGACCTCAAACCACCTTGGGTGATGGAGCAAGTGATGGGAACTTCTGTTGGAATCCATAAGGTTCCATAACATTGTTAACATTTGTTTGGGAGGGGGCCTTTTGCTTCCCCCAAAATTAGGAACCCAGCAATGAGTACTAGTGCTTGGCCAATTGAGTCCTCAACTTTGACAACGCAAAGTCAGAGTGGGTTTACCAAGTCAATCACCCTCTTACCATTATAACTTAATTCTCCCCACAAGTATTTTGGGAGGAATTATACCTCCACCTAAGGGGGGGGGGGGAGGGGGGTCCTCTTCTTGATAACAATGTTATGTGTTAGTTCAACTCTCCATGCTTAGGTTGATTGCATGGGGGCTCTTTGTGCTAGTGCACGAGAAGGGGGTTTGTTCCTCCACTTATTCTTGGCGGGGATATGCCACGGTTGCTTGGTTGTTGTGTCGTGTCAGTCCAACTGCAGTCCTCAAGGGCCATATGTTTAAAAATAAATAAAACAAATCATAGTAAGCTCAACTTCCCTCGTCCCACCTTTGGCCCCCTCGACCTCTTTTATGTTTTCAAGCCAKCACCTTTTCAGAGCCCATATGTGCAATGTGAATGAGGACGTTGTGTAATGTGAATGCGGTTGTATATAGGATTTGGACTTTCACAAACCAAGAACCAATGCAGAGTCGATGCCATAGTCGAGACAATAAAAATTTCAGTAAATTTCAGGAAAGTTTAGCGCAGGCCAGTTTTAGTCAACTCCGGGCTTCCAGGCTTCGAGTTTCAGTCAACTCATACGTCGAAGAAAAGTTGAAAAGACTGAAAACACGGCAATCGGCAGAGATCAAAGAAAACTCAAACATGCCGACAGTCAATCGTCCTCGTAAGTAATATTCGCCTTGCATTATTAGATTGTGGATGTCTGGACTTGATGTGATGTTGCACAATAACCTCTCACCACCTTCAATTCAATTCAAGCAGCTTGTGAATTGGGCTTGAATTGCTATTCCGCGATCCACAGAGAGAGAGAGAACTAACTCCGTTTCTTTTTGTTAGAATCGGCGTACATGAAGGATCTGTTTGTACATGATGAATCGCTACCCCACTTCCATCTTCGACCTCAGTGTCGTTCAATTGGTGAAATTCCACGACTGGGAGATCGACTTGAAACGTACGTAGATTTGCAAGTTTAGGACGCCAGAATAAAACCATTCGAATGAAATTGAGGATTTTGAGCACGCTGGAGGTTTTGATCTGAAGCAAGCAAGGAAGAAAGAAAGAAGGAATTTTTCCGGAAGGAATTTAGAAAGCAAACAAAGAGGAAAGCAAKGAGGCAAACATTCGCCAAACGTTCAATGGGTCCTCTCGTGTTTGCCAAGGTTTTTCTGCGTCTTCTTCTCCACAAATCTTCCTTCCTCGCAGTTCTCCTCGTCTTCTCATCTTCACCTCTCACCTGCAATGGATATTCTACCTGGCAGATTTACGACGGATATCAACGTAAGTTCCTCGTTTGACCTSATCACCTTGAGCATTCACACTTGTGTGCGCATTCACGACGCCTTAAGTTTTGAGTTCCGGCCGCACAAATTGAAATTGTTGAAGGTTTCAGTTGCCGAGTGTGATGTTGATGGTGAGTTTTCCTTTGGCAGTGAATGCTCTGCAAGCCGTGTGGGGAGCATGGAATAAAAGCACGCCTCAGCTAGCGGAGAACTTGCAAGGCTGGAACTCTGATCAAAATCCATACCCTTGCAGTCAGGAAAGCGCAGAAGAAAAATCATATCCCAATTGGCGGGGAGTGGACTGTCTGAAATACGCTGCTTGTACGGAGTATAGTGAGAGTACTAAGGAACGAAATTGCGATTGTTATATTACAGGCCTGTGAGTGATCTTCTTCTTTCACTTCATTTTGTGAAATCCGTACTGTTTTGATACCAGCACTTCCTTTCCGAAACTACGGTCGCTTTCTTGATGACTTTGAGGTAAAATTAAATGGTGACAAACAGGACCCTCGACAGTGCGTTCATAGAAGGTATTCTGCCCGAGGAAATCGGAAACATCAGCACTCTCACTACACTGTAAGTCTTCAAGCATTCTTTCATTTGTGCTAGTTGATAAGAACGTTTTTTAGGGTTTAGGGTCAAGATCCATTCGTCGATAACCTCGTTCACTGCCATGGTCGTTGACGGGCGGTACTCGCTTGTGGGTGGATGCTGTGCTGCAGAGAGCTGACAGGAAACCCTGGTCTTAATGGAACTCTTCCCGACACATTGAAAACTATGCCTAACCTGTACAACTTGTAAGAGTCTGATTCTTGATAGATTCCAGCAGTTCAGCTTCTGAGTGTGATTGAAAGGGATGCACGCCACCTCTGTTGATTGAAAGATTCGTACATCCCGCTGAGAAATTCCGTGCTGATGCGAACCTCACATGTTCAAAAATGGTGCTCTTGATCGATCTTTTCGCAGGGATCTTCACGACAATGGTTTCTCTGGCGAAATTCCGGACTTCCCGAGTCTGAGGAACGTGAACCTGAGGGGCAATCGGTTTAGTAGCGCTGGTGCCTTCCCACTTCCTACAATGCGCAGGAAAGGCCTTGCCCAAACAGTGAGCCTTGGCAGCAACGACCTTGGCGGACTGATACCTGAAGATGCCTTCCAGAATTTGACCGAACTCGTCCAATTGTAAGAACCTTATTTAGGGTTTGGGGGTTGGGATGCTGGACATGAGTGCGTTTAGCTGCTGACCATGCTGATTTGCTTGGTATTTGAGGTCATCGGTGTCCGAAGTCTRCGTCCTGATTCTGGTTGCATGCACTCAGGGATCTTTCCCACAATCGGTTCAGTGGAGCTCCGCCGACTCTTTCGAMTCTCACCAGCCTTGAAGTTTTGTGAGTTCCCGTAACATTCGCCTCGGGTGTTCAGTTTCTTGCACTTCCTGAGTTGAGGCTTGGGTTCACTTCTTTGCATTAGGGTTTGATCTGTAGTATTTTGGGTTAGGCCGACCATAGTGTGATTTGGTAACTGCAACATAAACTCATCTGGGTTAGTGTACCTCTGAATCACTCTCATCACACCTATCCACCACTAATCTTGTAGTTCTGGTGTCCGCAGGGATTTGTCGTACAACAACTTTTCCGGGCCACTGCCGAATCTGACCACCATGACTGGCTTACGCTCTGTGTGAGTTTTAGATGCTGATGGGCACCAAGTGCATGTCGTGATTCGAAAAACTGTTCTTGCAGCTGATGATGTGTTGAAGCTCAGACCTGGAGCAGTAGCACACAAGGATCAACAGCCATTGTGCTCTAATTCGTTTCATGACGTTCTCAACAGGAATTTGAGCCGAAACGCGTTTACTGGATCAGCTCTCGGTTTTTGGAGCAGCTCGGAACTACAGGAACTGTAAGTTGCTTGGGCAAAAGAAYGCTCGTTGATTTCGCTGCCATAAGCGTAGTATCCCCCACACAATGTGTATCRTATGTTTTTTGTATACTGTAAGACATGAATAATCATACATAGCTCATCACTCTGTATCATTACCATGTACATTGTCATTGTTGCACTTCTGGACAAAATGCACCAACATGCAACATTTTACAGATGCTTTGGGCTTACTCTAAGAGAAGACAGTTGCCTCATGAGATTCGTTTTGTTGATCATCCAGGMATCTRGACKYTAATTCAATCAACGGGTCACTAAACATCAGTGACCTTGCTGTTCGAGGCTTTCTGAGCTTGAGAACTTCTAATTCGTCGGGACAGCTGAGAGTTCTGTCATTGGTGAACAACTCAATTAGCGATGTAATCTACGATGTGACGAAAATTGGAGCCTCCACCACAGTTATAAGGTATGCGCATGTGTGGACATGTTAGAGGATGATCAATTCCACCCAAATGCTACGATTTTACCATCATTTTGGTTGCCAATGAAGTATTTCGTGGTGCCACGAAGTCCTGTTGAGAGCTTACAGTGATTTCTGAACACTTAAAGGTCTTTTTACTTCTGAAACCCGCTTGTTTCATCGTCATGAACTGGAGTCGTGGCTCCTAGTTGTCAGCAGCAAGTGATTTACATTGTGCGACTTTGGCAGGCTCCAAGGAAATCCTTTTTGCAATGCTCCAGACTCTAATGACGGAACAAGATGCTTTTGTACCCAAGTTTGCAAATATACCGCCGAAGATGTTGCAAGAGCGATGGCACGTGAAGAAGCGAAACGTAAAGTCCGTAACATTGTGATACCCGCTGTGGTGACAAGTGTTTCATCACTGCTGGTCCTAGTGGCTGCTCTAGCTGCTTTTTATCACAGAAGCAAGAAATATAGAAAATATTGCGAGATTCAACTTCAGAAAAGTAAGCATTATTGCTGAGAGCTTCGAATGCTAAGGACTATTTTTCGTGGTCCCTTCATTAGTTATGCGTTATGTGTTTTTTGTGTAAAATATATGCGATTTGAACATAATATCTAATGTGTACCTATTCTGATGAGGTGTATGCTTGGAAAATAGTACTTAATTCTTCAATTATTCGATGCAGAGTGTGAAGAGTTTGAGGTGCAACCCACAATCTTTCCCTACAACCAGCTTCGAATCGCCACACGAGACTTCCATCCCGATATGAAGTTAGGCCAAGGCTCTTTTGGGGCTGTCTACAAGGTGGGATTTTTCGATGCCTTTTCTGAATTCTTCCAATGGTCTCTTGTGTCAGAACTTCAMTCTTGAATGGCTCAGTACTTCGAATATTCTTCGTTGTAATCTCCAGATGCTAGGAAGCACTCATACATGATAGACGCATAATTTTGGTTTTAGATTAGTCTCCAATTTGAATCTTGCAATTCAAAGAATGACATCAKCTTTTCACTTTTTTCAGGGTATATTGCCCAACGGAAATGAAGTGGCAGTAAAGCAGCTCTTTGCCAAGACGACGCAAAGTATAGATGAATTCTTGAACGAGGTTGTTTTGTTGACTGGAATGAAACACCGAAATCTGGTTAACTTGAAAGGATGTTGCATCCGCGAACAACAAAGGTTGTTGGTTTACGAGTATGTCGACAACTATGACATTGACAAGATACTTCTATGTAAGTTCATGAGTATCTGTAAAAAGGTTTTTTATATTTTCATAGTATTTGTTTTTGCTTTAGGGTTATTGTTTTTTTGCAAAAAGAAGGTGGGCTCTTTAATCTGAAGATCCTTGTGGAAATCAAGTTTTAATTTCAAAGATGTACAATTTGTAAATCGTGATTTGGTTCATAGAAATTAGTAAGATTAATAGGGAGGATGCCCAATCTTGTGTAACTCTCAATTGGTTTTGCCATGCCTAACAGGTCCAAATGATGGTACTAGCAAAGCCCTCTTGAGTTGGCCTATACGATTGAAGATTTGCTTGGGAGTTGCTCGCGGTTTGCATTATCTCCATGAACTTGCCCAGCCAAGAATTATTCATCGAGATATTAAACCAAGTAATATCTTGTTGAGCAAGAACTATGAAACCAAAATAGCAGATTTTGGGTTGGCATTTTTGTTTCCTGATGAAGAAAGTTATATACTCACTAAGCACGTGGCGGGTACCAAGTAAGCTCAAAACTATTTAGTTCAAATGATGATAATTTTGAATGTATTTGTTTGCTATTGATTCTTCTAATTGATTTTGCTATCTGTTAGGAAGAAAGGTAGAAAGTGTTAAAACTTGCAATATTCTAAAATTGTTCACATTTGTAGATGGTGATCATTTGTGTCCTATTTTCCCTTGGGCATGTGTGAACCATTCTAGAACCTTATTCATTTTGCCACCCTCTACTTTAGTTGCATCAAGATGAATATACCATAAAACCATGCATTTATGATAGTGGTTGAATGAATTGTACATGTTTGAGAGGTTAGATGTTGCAATTTTATCTTGATTCTAACACTTAATTTGATTGCATATTGTAGGGGGTATTTGGCACCTGAATATGCCTCATATGGTCAGTTGAGTGATAAAGTAGATGTTTTTAGCTTTGGGATCTTATGCTTGGAGGTTGTAAGCRGACGAAGAATTATTGACGAAAATCTTGATCCCAACAAAATGTATCTAGCAAAATGGGTAAGTTTTTCTTGATCCTAATTTTCAAATATTGTCCTCTATATTTTCTAGCATGTTAAAAGCAATTAATTTGAAGATCCTTGTGTTGATTGAAGTCATACTTTTGTGTCTCGGTTGTTGGTTTGTAGGCTTTGGATTTGCATCGGCAAGGTAACTTGATCGAATTGATTGACCCAACAATGAGCCTACAAGAAAATGAAAAAGTAGAAGTGCATCRTTTGATMAACATAGCTCTCCTTTGCATCCAAAATGAGGCGGAGCTACGTCCTACAATAGAACAAGTAGTGGCTATGTTACAAGGAGAGAGTGACTATCAAGTAGTGCCACTAAAATCAACAATAGAGGAACAATATTTGGAAAGTATAAAGTTTCTTGCATCTAGCCACAATAATCTTGCTACAGTGGAGGAAGAGGGTGAATTTTCATTCACAAATTCATCAAGGAGAGTTGTTGGTAGTTATTGGGGAGACTCTTCAACTATTGATGTGCTTGAGCTTAGTGAAATAAGAGTTAGATGATACTTTTAGATATGTTTGTAGAATAGTAGAAGCCAAATTTTTTCATAGGAAAGTCAAAAGTAAATCATGTTCCCTCATTTGTAGATACAAGAAGTCATTTTGGTGTATTATAGGTGGAAAGTTGAAAGAATATTATAAAATGGCTTTAGATTCTTTTCTACACTAATTTGCAACTTTATCATGAATTCAAATAGATTTGAGCACCATATAACAAGAATCCATTTGTTTTGCGGACATGTCTATAGGTTTGTTAATTCACCAACTCTGAAATTGCCATTTTCATATGTTATTTGGCTCATTCAAAACAAGGTATTGAATTGAGCACCAATTTAAGGTCCAAGCTTATAAGCTTGGAACCTAAATAAGGTATTGAATTGAGCACCAATTTAAGGTCCAAGCTTATAAGCTTGGAACCTAAATTGAGGATAGAATGCATTTGTGAATGAATTTGTGCAATTCAACAATAAATGGAGGAAATTTTTATTTATATACTTATAATGTCATGCCCTCCTCATTGGCCCTTTATATTGCRAAAAGCTCTCCTCCTTGGGCATTGTCCTATATAATTTTTGATCTGAAGCAAGCATAGAAGAAAGAAACCAAGCAGGCAAGCAAGAAAGCAAACAAGGAAGCCAACAAGGAAGCAAATAATCGCCAAACGTTCAATGGGTCCTCGCATGTTTGCCAAGGTTTTTCTATGTCTTCTTCTCCACAAATCATCCTTCTTTGCACTTCCATAACATTCTTAACCTTCATGGGGGGGTCCCTTTTGCTCCTCAAAATCTGGCCCCCCCAGCAACCAATCAGCATGTCCAAGTCTGACAGCCCACTCTCTCCCAACCACGCCAGCCAATGAAATTGCTTCTATTATAACCTTAATCCTCCCCCCAGGTATATAGCGGAGGATTATACCTCCACCCGGGGAGGATACACACCCAGTTAAGAATGTTATGTCTCCTTGTCTTCTTATCTTCACCAACTGTCACCTGCAGAGGAAATATTACCTGAAATTTTTACGAAATACGCCAACGTAAGTTCCTCGGTGGTCTCATCACATTGAGCATTAACACCTGTGCGCATTCACGACGCCTTTAGAGTTCCATATGCAGTGGATGTGTAAGATCAATACATGCACGAAACTCCCCAAAGTCTCAAGTGTTCTAGTATGTCTTSAAATATAGAATTTGATGTGAACCATCCAATTCATGTGTCAAGTTTTCCATGCTACAATTATGTTGATTTCTAGTTCCTGCCGCTCATTCCATGAAATATAGAATTTGCTGTGAAGTACACCATCCTAATAATGTATCCTGTACCTTGACATCTATCATAACGCTCCCTCCAAGCAATTAGCTCCAACTAATTGAGTGCAGTATTAGACTTCAAASTAGTTGAAGCAAAAAGATTTGGAAGATTTGGCAGAATTGGAATATGAGGATCATTAGAAGAGGGCAAAAAATGGTGGATGTCATGAACACGCCATCCTTCTCCAAATTTCCTAATTAGAAGGCGAGCCTTTCCGTAAGGAACACAATATTGGTGACCAATCAGAAAGCATGACGATATGTTTTCGACATTGAAAACCATCAACTTGGGCAGTCGTCAAACATCAATACAGTTAGTGAAAAAGGCAAGTGCACCACGTGGCAAGTTCTACCCAACGATGAGAAATTACAAGAAAGATAGTGGAACCCAACTGTGGAACCCAACTACCAGTGGTATATTCATGCCTACACACTAATCCTAACTCTAAATCCTGTGAACATAGACATCGTAATGTAATGCTGAGAGACAAAATTGAACACGAATTTTAATAAAACTCATGCTTCGTCGCAGTATTAGTTAAAACGCCGTGAGGTCATCTTGGAATTTATACCCCAAGCGCATTGGCAAAGTCCTGTTCATATTCCTGAGTAATCTGCAAAGCAACCAGCACATTGGCACCCATCCTTGGGATAGTAGTGGAGCCTTGATTTTCCAGCAAGGAAAGGACGCGTCCAGAAACTTCATGARAGCACCTTGTCGCCCCAGAAACACGAAACTAGTAGACTTATGCCTAAACCCTAACGCTAACCCTAAACCCGTTGTACATATACATTATAATGCAATTTTTGTAAGACAAARATGAGCAAGAATTAAAAAGAATTCATGTTTCATCGCAGTATCAGTTGAAACGCCGTGTTGTTGCGCTCGTCTTGGAATTCATATCCAAGCGCATTGGCACGATCCACAAACTCCTTTTCATCTTCCTCAGCAATCTGCAAAGCCACCAGCACATTCGCTCCCATCTCGCCCTGGGAGCGGTAGTGGAACAGTGAGATATTCCAGCAAGGGGAGAACGCGTCCAGAAACTTCATGAGGGCACCTTGTCGCTCCGGAAACACAAATCTGTAGAGCAACTCATGCTCGACATGGGCACGCCCTCCCATCAGATGCCGCAGATGGTCTTTCGCCAGATCGTTGTCGGTCAAGTCCACAGTTCGCATACCAGCACCTTCCACCCGCTCCTTCAAAGCTGAAAGCTCCTCCTCCTGATGCAAGCCCACACTATATAGCACAAGCGCTTCCTGGTTGCTGGTATACCGATACTTGAACTCGGTGATACTAATAGGTCCCACCATTTGTTGGAACTTCTTGAAGGAGCCTGGCTCTTCGGGCATGAAGGTCGCCAGGACGGCTTCCTTGCGAGCACCGACGGCGGCGAGCTCCGTCACTACTCGCAGACGATCAAAATTCATGTTGGCACCACTTGAGATTGCAACCACCGCCTCGTCTTTGATGTTGTAGTATTGGCAATACGCTTTCGCTCCTGCCAATGCTAAAGCGCCAGCAGGCTCCAAGATGCTCCGCGTTTCCTCGAACATGTCCTTGATTGCTGCGCAAATGGAGTCACGGCTCACGAGCACCACTCCGTCGATGAGGTTCCGGGAGAGGCGAAATGTCTCCTCTCCGACCATTTTCACGGCAACTCCGTCCGCGAAGCCGCCCACTTGCTCAAGAACGATGCGCTCTCCGTGGTGAAGTGACAAAGCCATCGCGTTTGCGTCTGCAGGTTCCACACCAATGATTTTCACCTGCAAAGCAACAACAATCCTCCTGCATAAGCTTAAACCCTAAACCCTAAACCTGATTCTCAAAATATGCACACCATTCTTGAAAGTAGCTGCTGCGAACACCTTGGGTCCAACTAATAATTCAACGAAACATCAGGTAATGCAGATCTTTCAAATTCTCTGAAATCTTCGTCTCTTTGCCACAAATCTTCTCACATCCTGAGTTCGAGAATGAAAGCATTGCTACTCCGCCAAGTATTAGTGCTAACCATGGCGCATGCGGTCAGCACTGCTCTAGAATGTTACGTACATATCCCAAACTTGACAAAATTGTGAACTTTAAAGAATTCTTCAAAACCAGCTGCTCGTCTMTTTAGCATCAATCTTCTCCCATCTTGAGCTCGAGAATGCAAGCGTTGCTACTCCGCCAAYTATTAGTGCTAACCATAGCGCAAGCGGTCAACACTGCTCTAGAATGTCATGTCCGTATCCCAACCTTGGCAGTGCAAATCAAAAACAATTCTTCCAAAACAGCTGCATGCAGTTCCAATTCCAATTTAGGTTTAGGGTTCAGTCTCAAGCCTCTCACCTCTGGCCGCACTTGCTTCATGTAGGCCGCAATCCCCGCAATCAGCCCCCCTCCTCCGACTGGAACAAACACCGCATGCAACGCTCCCGGATGCTGCCTCACAATCTCCATCCCAATCGTGCCTTGCCCCGCAATCACTTCCGGCTCATCAAACGGYGGCACAAACACCCTCCCTTCCTCCAACCCCCTCTGTTTCGCATACGCCTGCGTCTCATCGTAACTCTCCCCCACCAACACCACCGTCGCCCCCAACCTCTTCACTGACTTCCACTTAATCTCGGGTGTCGTCACCGGCATAGCAATAACCGCATCGCACCCGAGTTTCCTCGCAGCTAGGGCTACCCCCTGAGCGTGGTTCCCAGCCGAGGAGCAGATCACTCCTTTCTGCAATTGCTCCCGAGGTAGCTTCGCCATCATGTTGTAGGCGCCACGGAGCTTGAACGAAAACACAGGTTGCATGTCCTCGCGCTTGAGAAGCATCTGGACGCCGAGGCGCTCACTGAGCTTCTTAGCGGGCTCGAGGGGGGATTCAATCGCGACATCGTACACCTTCGCGGTGAGAATACGGGTTAAGTAGGAAACGGCTGTGGGAGATTGGGTCAGGGTTTCTAAGTCTTGGGTAAGCGATGTGATGCCGCCCAATTTGCCCGCCTCGTACTGTAATGAGCTTGACGCGACGCGGGGGTAGTCAGTTGTGGTTGAGAGCGGCTTCGGAGGGGGATCCACCACGAGGTCGACATTGGCGGGATCCTCCACCACGGGAGCTGCGATTTGAGAAGACGACACTGATTGGAAAGATGTGCCATTGTTGAAGGAGCCGTCTGCGGAAGTGCGCACGGCGACAGCGAGCTTGTTTGAGTTGCGCCACTGGGGAAGCGCTGGGGGCGCGACTGTGAAGGTATGAAAGCTTGGTCGAGTGCCAGTTAAGAATCGGCTTGCGAAATGGCCGGTTGCTTGCGGACGGACTTCCATGGGCTGGTGGGACGCGCAAGAGGCGTCGGGCCCGCAGGGCGAGACGAGGCGCGCGCAGAGACTCGCCATGGCGCCGGTGGCGCGGCGGCAGCAGGAGCTTCAGCTTGCGACGACGACGACGACAACCACTTCTGGGTTCCACAAACCAGAGCCCGATAGAAATATCGCATATATCAGCACTTTTCAGCACTTTTCAGCACTTTGGAAATTCGTAGTTTATTCATGCGGTGTCCAAAWAAATGTATTGTAGGAGAATTTAAAGTCCTCATTTTCCTAACAACTTAGGTAGACCAGATCATCAAAGGCAGAATTAGGAGTTTGCTCTCATGTCATTGCTATAACTTTTTTAGCTTTTTTCCACGTAAAAAAAAGTGAGAGAACCAGCAAGAGAAATTGAAATTATACATTTTTATGACAATATATATCTTGGAATTTGTTATGAATTTTTTATGTGAGTTGTCCATCCTATATAGTCTAAATGAGTTTCTGGACTACCCCCAAACCAACAAAAAGTGTATCTATAATGGTCATCTTACTCACCAAAATGGGTCACAATACTTTTTAACATGGTCACAACATGAAGGCCTCAAAAGAATCACTTCCTACAATGATCTTACATTTGAAAAGTGGAAGTTTCTATCCTAATCACCAAGCATCTCGTTATTGTCAATTTGTCACCCTAGACATTGTGGTTGTGACCTAATTCTCATTTATTGAAAAAAATTGTAATGGGACATTCCATAGGTGTCTAGAATGGGTCTTTTGTCCATAATGGGTTGTTCTACCCTAATGTAAGCTTATTTCCCAAGGATTTTTTGTAGTGAGCTGCCCAAAATCGCTATGTTGCCAAAAAAAATGCAGTTTGGTCCTTTAGGGGTTAACCTTTGATCTTGAAAATATTTTTTAAAGATATGATAAGAACTTAATGATAGAATTAGTTTGGAACCCTTAAAGATTTAATTACCATAGRTATTGAGCTTATTGAAATTGATTTGAGTCATGAAGTTTATGACTTTATGTAGACCAAGCTCAATCATGAATAAACAAAATTCTCTCGTTGCAAATTTTGCCTCTATTCAATTATATCTTGCAATTTTTATATACTTTGTACATATAAATTTTTAGGAGTAAGTTTGTTGAATTTAACCTAATTTGAAAAAAACATAACATAATAAATTAATTGAAAAGTTCCTATTGTAAAAAATGTAGATTACATGATCATATTTGCTAGGATATATATTGAGGACATAGTATCTAGAAAATAATTAATTCTTATACAAATGATTCTATGTTTAGGCATTAAATACTTTTTGTGTGAGTTCCCAAGACTATGGGAATGGAAGAACTGTGCCATAACAATACTMTGACGTGGCCGAGCCTTGACCAAGTAATTTTTTTTTTTAATTTGGTTTTGTTTTGTTCTTAAACTTTGTGTTTGATTTCATAATATTTTATTTCTTAGCTATTTAGAATCTCAAATTGGAAACAACAAGAGGAACAAAAAAAACATCTAATGGTATAACATCCAAATGCATTTAAGGCAAGCTAAATACATTTAGGGCATGTAAAAACTCAATGTGTGTATATTAAAAAATTCTATTTAGTGATTCAAACGTAGTTAAAAATGTTCTAAATCAGGATGTCTTTCTGGAGGCCTACTTGTATTCCTGCATGACATGATAAATTATTCATGAATTTATATCATAATACATTACCAGATCTATACTTCCATAATTACAATTTAAAAAATAATTTTGGCATATAATAATATTTCAATGTTTGACATTATTATATACCTATCATCAATGTCCAAAACACCAGGTGGTCCTATGGAATCATATCTTATATTTGATAATACGTTTCTACAAATATTTTCATTATTAAAATTTCTTTCAATTACATACAAAGATACTATTTAGTAATCTTGACATCTAAAACATTATTTATTAAAATGATAATTTTATTATTTAATGAAWAAAACATATTGCTTTTTTGCAATTCTTGAGCGTTTCATTGCAAAGCCAAAATTCAATATATTTTYAGTCTTTTGTATAAATTATTGTTTGATAATGTGTTTTCATTGCATTGATTTGTGTCCAACTTTATTAAGTGGTTGTAGAAATATYACGTGAAATAAATTTTGTATCTAATACTTTCAATTTGGCAACAAATCAAAATTTTATTTCCAACTATGACATCATAGTTGCATTTTGCATTTTGCTAACTCTTTTAAATATGACATAAAATAATTTAAAGCAAATAATCCTATTAGTTGAATTAGCTATATACAACCTTTAGAAGAAAAAAAAATCCTTTCACAAATTTTCTTACAAGCTTTGCAAATTTTTAGTTTTTTTCCTAGTTTATTTTTTTTCTTGAAACACATGGACCAATTCCATTGATAGGAGAAAATGTACAATGAACTTAAGGACCAAGTCCCTGGGGGAATTTTTATTTATTTTTATTTGTTTATAGTAAAATGCATTGAGTCAAAAATTCACAATAAAAAATTATATGAAAAAATACTCAATATTGTAAGTTTTGTATCTATCTAGCATCCCCAAGTTGATACTTTAATCACTAAAGGACAAGTGGGTAGTCTAGATTTTTGAAATTGAAAAGATGCACTATAAAATACAATTTAGAAGAATAACTTAATGATAACTCTCAATTAATAGTTGAAAAATATCCATATGGTTTTCAACTAAAGCACAAACCAATCTTTTTCAATGAAATTTGATGTCAAAAATTAGAAATCCATTCTAACATTGATTGTAGATTGAATATTTGTAATTTCACACAAACAAATTTCTTATGGTTCAAAAYGTTAAGTCTTAATTATAGTGATTTCTCAAGGCTTCTATTTTGTTGTTTCATTATTTTGTCTTTTCTGAAGGGTTGTTTTTGAACTAATTTTTTATTTAAGATTAAACCTATCACTCAGTTTWATTTTTTTTAAAGAATATTTACTAATCAAATTCTTCAAAATCTATAACGTACAAATGTATTGCAATTGCTTAATACCTAAAACATTTTAAATTCCAAATTTTGGTCTTGAGTGATATAATAGTGACTTGAGTGTGAATTTGATTGAARTACACTTCTATTGTCTTTTATATTTAAATATTGTTAAGAAAATACAATGCCAAGTTAAATAGAATACTCACAACTCATTCAAATCTGAAACTTGTTGAATGCCACCGTTTGGTTGATGCCACCGAACATCATTTGGACCTTATTATTCAAAGCTTACAAATTCATTTTTGAATAGATTCAACCTTAAAGTATGTAGTACTAAGTATTTTCTTTTTAAATTTATTCCTCAATTTTTTTTAATAATTTAAAACAAGTATTTAAAGGATTACCTATTAGCATTCCATCAGAGCCAAATTCTCTTCTGCATGAAGCATTTGATATTTAACAATATGTATGATTTATCACCAACATATTGAATAAAATTCTGAAATATGCATTTAACAAAGTTCATTCTACTAGTATTGTAAGATTTGAACTTAAAATTGTGAAAACTTTATTTTATCATTAGATTTAAAGAAATTCAAGAAATTCAAGAAAATATAACATTTATGTTTAAATATCAGTATGAAAGTACAAACAAAATATTAATGAAGTTTTTAACCAAAGCAAAGTTTATTTGCTATATTCAAACATGTGATTATAAACCTTGGTGCAAAAATCCCTCCACCACCCCTTGGAAATAGATCACTATTGCTTCCCATAAAAATCGGTGGAAGCATATATCTACAATACCATACATTAGATGAAATATTAGTTTTTATAAATAATCACCTATATTAGCAGTAAAAATTTTAACACCTAATTATTTATTTCAAATTATGTTTTCAATTCTTTATAATGTTTTTGGTAAACAAACTGGATATATTTTATTGTAATATGATGAAAAATAGATACAAAATTCATTGCAAAGTTGTTTATGAAAATAGTGATATAAGGCTTCTGTGTTAGTTGAGGCAACATCAATCATAAGGGAATCCGCCATGACAACAAGTTTGAGAGTGATTGACTTGCACAAGTCARATTGCTCAGCTCCACTGTAACGAAAGGCATATGCCCCTTCTAATGTGTTCCATCCTTCAAATCCTACTTCAAATTCCTCTATTCCATCTATTTTAATTTCAAAATAAAAACGAATCTTATAAACTATTTAACAAATTTCATATTAAGTTTAGAGAGGAAATTAAGCCCCATCTAGAGAACAATTTGAACTAAAATTGATATAATTAAACATCTTCTAAATTAATCTTCTAAATCCTATTATTAAACATCTAATTCTTATAAAAATTGATTTATTCTTGTATGTTTCCAAAAGTGTGGTTTTAGATCTTCACATGATTGAAAAAATATATATACATTACTCTATAATTCCTAAGAACCATAGTGTGACAAATAAATGGATTAGAAATATTTATACAAGTGTGCCACTTTGATATTATACTACACATCTTTGTAGAATCAAAGAATCTAACCATACCTTGTGCACTAGCATTGGCATCTRCTCCTACAGCAACAAGGGAGTATCCAACTGCAAGAAAAGTTGCATGAGTAGCAAATGCCACCCTCTCTATTGCAGTATGTAAAGTTGGTCGAGATGCCCTAATTACACCTAAAACAGCCCCTAATGTTGCCATTTTTAGTTCTTCAAATGCAAACCTTGGCCGAGCAATGCAAAATAAAATTTCACCAAATGATTTGCAAAGTCATGTCACTGCAATGTTTTCTTTGATGCATTTCAAGAGCATCACTTCTTATTGAGATTTATATGGTTTACATTAATGGCTACAATGAATTTTTTTCAAAGTTGTAAGAATCCAAGGATCTAAAATCCAATATGTATTAATATGTTATACTTGATTTTGATACAATTGATAACATTAGAATCTTCTTATGAATTTCTTTTTGAGAWATGTTTGTTGAAGATTAATTTCTACTTGAAGAATAATATATTGAAACAATCAAGGATTCATTATGAAATTTATATTTTATCTCTATCTATACATGTACTTTTAACCCCTAAATGCCCAAGGCCTTTTTTGAGCTTTTAAGAATTTGCTCTACATTGAAGAGAAAGCCAAATTTTTGATAAGACRAGTCAATTGTTTTTGAAATGTAATCAATCTAGACATAGATCATTGAGGAAAACAAACACAACAATATCCCTTATGGATTGAAAGATTATAATGATTGATCATCATGGTGTTAAAATTGCAAAAGTGAGTTGAAGTCTTTTGATCCTCTCTTCACGTGTCAAATCTAAAAAATTGGTCACCAAATAAATATGAGGTTAACATGCATAACTCCAATTCATGGCCTCTCAAAATCTACTTTAGATTCTTTTTAAATGCATTCCTAAAGTATTTTTTTCTCCAAGCTCTAGTGTGTTTGAGGCTCATTTCCAAGTGCCCTCAACACTAYGGAAAGTCAAGATTGCAATAGACACCCTTGCACACAATCGTGAATTGAAAAATCACAAACAATCATTTTCAAAATCAGATTTTTGATGCTAAGACTACACTTCAAAAAAAAATTCAAAAACATAAAACACCAAAAATAGAAATTTGGTTAGGTTTAATTTAACTTCAAAGTTATGCGAACACCAAAGTTTGGTGCTTTGAGCATTTAGGGGTTAATATATTATTCAATGTAGGTTTTGACAATAGAGTAGATTGTAATGTATAATCATTGTTGGCAACTCTATTTATTTATCCCATAAAAATCTAAAATAACCTCGAAATTTAGGACAAAAATTAAATTTTCAAAAAATCTAAATTCTTGATTCTTTTTTAAATTATGAAACAAGGTTTGAATCTACAAAAATCCTTACTTAATCCCTAAAGTTCCAAGGCCATTTTTCTACCAAAATACAGTCAATACTACCATTTTATTTGTGTTAATCCAAGAAAGAAAAAAAAAACATTTAAAAAAAATCTAACCATAAGATCTTGTACTTTGATTGTCTAAAATCATGTGGTAAAAATTTCATGAAGTTTGACCATACATATTGGAAGATATTAAGATTCAAAGTAGGAAAATATATTTTTTGAACATTGTTGCAATTCTAGATGACTTTGACTGCCATTTGTGAATTTTTTTTGCACTACAGACTTTGAAATTAAAATTTTTTATGTTGAAAAATTGAGTTGAAAGTTTAGGAAAAAGATTTTAAAAAACAACTTGATTTTGATTCTTTAGATTGTAAATAGCTCTAAGATAGAATTGAAACACAATAATCCAAATGGTGAGATTGTTCTAGCAAGCATGATTATCCTTGTCATACAATGCTTTTTGAAAAATTGTGAAAATTGCATTCAAAAATGAATCCTGTAAGTTATTTTTCCAAGAAAATTGCTTAGATTGCCCGAAGAACAAGATCGTTCATAACTTTCTCATTAGTAGTCCAAATAGAATGAATCAAAGCTTCACATGTACASAAAAATGTAATAYTTTAGGAAAAGAAAATTTAAATATTTATTTTGACATTTTGTGATTTTTTTTTGTTCTCCCYGCCGACCTCCATTTTTGGGATATTGTACGATAATTTTTGCTCCCGGACAGTGATTGAAATAAAAATTGTATWTCTAGAAAGCTTATGTGATTTTCTAGCTTCACAAAAAGTTTYAAAAAATTGCAATGAGTATTGAGATTGTACGAGCCTACCCRAAGTCCCATTTTGGCTCCCATAGGGCCAATGGAACTTTAGGGGKTAATTCATGAAAAAACCTTGGGATCTTTTGAAACATTTTCTAACCAAAAAATAGAAATCATACATCAAATGTATGCTCAAAATTAGGGATTAGAACTTGGTTTTAGACATAGTGTAGATTAGACTAGCAAGAGTAAATTGATAAATGACTTTTTTGAATCTTAGAATAAACTAGTGTGAAATTCAAATATCATTACAGACAAAAAAGTAAGGACTATACTACTTAAGATGTATGTGGTTTAYAGGTTAAGCTTTTGACAACACAAAATATGAATTTAATAAAGACAACCACAGATACATTAAAAAAATGAACAAGACGAGATGAATCAAACAAATAATTGTGATTTCATCAACGAAGTAAAATATTACCAACTTAATGAACTTTGAGCCCTAAATCTACCTAAAATTGACCAACATTAAAAGCTTCATGAAAAACTCTAAGAGTTTAACTTTGTTGGTTAWTGACATTTTCAAAGTCAATAAAAACTTATTGCTTTAGAGACTTGCTCAAATACTTTAATTTGCAAGTGCAAAATTTTTAATTAAGTGGTGAACAAAGTAAAAATGACGTGCAAGAGAAATAAAATATATAGTGACAAATTTAAAGAGAGAATGAGAGTTCTCCAAATAGAGTTGCAATTCAAACACAAACACAAAAGTATTTAAGAAGAGATTGTGATAAAAGAAAAGGGCAATTCTTGGAGGCGCACTACATAGCRTGTTTGTTGGTCCCGTATAACCAAGCCCCTATTACAAAGGGCTATGTAGGTAAATTTTGTAAATTTTTATATGATTATATTTACCAAAACTTTTAAATTTTCTCATTTAATGTATCCTCTATTTCATTTGGAAGTTTTTGTACTATTTTTGTATACCTATATTCATTATAGATACAAAACAACAAGATCCCTTCAACTACGTGAAATCATTGGAACAATGTCTTCTACATCCAAAACTGCATGCAATTTAGAAGTTCATTAATCCAATTCTCAATCATTCAAATTCCTTACGCCATATCATCAAACTAGGACTTAAAAAATTTCCATCACTTTAAGAAAAATTTCACACCAAGCTTTCAAAACTCATGTGGATATTTAAAATTCAACTTTAGTCTTTGCATACATTGGAGTTGATATTTGTCAAGAGTCCTTGCGCTTGAGGTATGTAACAAAGCTTCATTAGCTAAGCTGCAATGGTCACTAGATTCTCWACATGYTTCAATATTCTTCCTTGTAATACTRTTAATGTTTCGAGCACAACACTAGAATATAAAAAAAACAAGTGGAGCATGGAAAACTGTTGTCACATGAACCAACCAAGATCCACGTAACTTCAATTGAAAGTTTTATTTTGATTGTTTGTTAAGATTCACATGTCTGTAAACAACATTTACACTTTAACATATTCCAACCATAGAACAAAAGCATAATTAACTGCCCTCAAGCAATCATTCCAACATTGATAAATTTTTTGCATAAGATACAAGTCAATAATTGTTGGTGTCTCCTCAATTGCTTGATTATTATGGGAATAAGCCTTTTCATACTTTAGTATGTAATYGGTCTATATTTTTTGGCGTTGTGGTAGTTTAGTATTGGGGGCCACCGTTTTTTTAGTGGATCCCACTAGATGGCTTGTTCCATCTGAAACTACGATAGTACACTTGGCGCTACAGACATTTGAAGTTGGTTTCTTCTTTTGCAGTATCTGCTTTGCTTTGCAAGGTTGTAGTCCTAGAGCGTCCGAGTGCGTGCATTTCTTGGTACCTCTTTTAGCCTTCCATGTATCTGGTAGTACGATGTCTCCAATTGTAGCATTAGCCTTTTTTTGTGAATGTCGGATGTTTGCAGTTGATGCAACCATTGCTTTTGKCTTTTATTTTGGTAGCAACAAYTCAGTCACAGACTTCACCTTCCCTTTGTCATCCTGCAGACCATATTGGTAGTCGTACTTGCAGAATAGAGCAAAGAAGTAAATAACAATGATTCACTCCGCAATTGGTTCAAGAATACTCAAACATAATTATTTCAAGTGAGATAGCAAAGGAATAATATGTAGTGAATACAACGGAGACATGTGTATACCGGATGACCTCCTTTGATGTACTTGCCCTGAAACTGTCGAGTTGCTTTCTTTGCTTGGTGTGGATCTTCAATTACCTTCATCTGATCCCTCTATTAGTATTTTCCGTACCATGTATGTAGTCAGCAACCTAGTAGTGGGGATGGAACATTGCTAGACGACCATAATGTCTTTCTTCCAATTTGCACCTACACCACAAACAAGTTGCGTCTCCTATAGCTCCCATAGTAGATCTCTCTAGATAAACCCTTCGAAAGTACATTGCACTTTTGCTTCCATGCAATGAAGGTTCACTTGCAATTTGTCATTGAAAATGCATCTAACAAAACATTGACTCCGGAATTTAGTGTTGATTGAAAAAAAATTGAACRAATTCAGATGGCRCAAAACGTGACCCTATGGATTGTGATTGTGACATGAAAAGGGAAGCGTAGGAAGAAAGATCAATCACCACATTCAATAGTCCGTGAAAGCAGAATAAGTGAAAGCACCGTATATCCTAAATTGTACATTATATTGTAGAGCTTCTGCAAACATAACAATCGTAAACCCTAAACCAGCATGTGCCATTCAACATCTCCTGCAAATATCTCCTACTAATCCTTCACACAATTGGCCTAAAGTAGGAGCTCGTACCCAATACCCTAAACTGCCGTGACATTATCAGACCAAAAACAAAAGAACCAAAGTAAAACAAAAGTAACCCGTGCAAGAGTAACAAAATTGTGAGGCACAATTGCCTAAATTCCAATGCTACCTTAAATCTTATTGGTCTTTTTGAAAATGATTGCRGAATACTAACCTAGCATGAATTACAAGGTTATTGGTCTTTTTCAAAATGATAGCGGAATACTAACCTAGCATGCATTATGAGGTCACAATCATAACCTGGCACGAAACAACTGAAACACAAGGCCATGCCCCATACATGGTCCATAGGATACTAGGCATGCATGGAGCCCACATGATGGGACATGGCCACTACCCCATGTTTAAAATCCAACATTGATCTAAAGTCAATGCAATTTTGGCTTGGTCAACCACTTGACATACATAAAAATATGTAATCCTAGTATCACCAAATCCAACCCTTAGATAGAACAACAACTTGATATAGTATCTCCACAAATTAGAAGAACTTTCATCCAAGCATTTCAATCTATTCATCGTCCAACAAATGGACGTGGGTGCACTCCARGGTTAAAAAGCAAATACAAAGTAAAGTTTTCTGTAAGTTCCGAGTGGTATTTGCTCAGGGTTGAGTCTCCAATTATGTCTCCAATGTCAACATTTATATTTATATTTTGTACTTTGGGGGGTAAGGTCAGAAGAGGAGAGAAACCAGATTCAATTGTCGGCAGCTGTACAGTCATTCCTACTCAAAATTGCTGCGTCTCGGATTCTCTTGAAAGTGATTGAAGGCCAGCTATGCAAACTCACGCATTTCGGATCCTATTATTCAAARTTCAAAACTGTCATGTTTTAAGGGGCCATAAACCCAGTGCTCTTGGTATCTACATCAATCTCCCCTTCAGGCTTTTGAAGGTGACCCCGTGAACGCCGAAGTTTCTGTCGCAAGGCCTCGTATCTCTTGCGATCCTGTAGAAGTAATCACATTCGAACAACAGGATGAGTAACATGCGTCTAAAGAAGAAAGACAATCAAACACCATGTGGCGTAATCACTTGTCTTATGTGCACATTAAGTAATATCTCATCCTCCTAATTACTTCTTTACGTTACAAGACAGGTGAAATTTCGCAATTACAAGATAGACTAAAGACCAGAACTCGAGCGAAAAAATTTCCACAAGGAGAACTACACTGGAGCAGCAAAGCCGRAAAGAGCCCAGGAAACCGTGCAACTGAGATTCTAATAAAATGCTTACCGTGTTAGAAACCGACGGGAACACTCGTGTCAATGCGCTCTCAAAATGACGAGATGTAACTAACAGCTTAGATTTAGTATCCACTGCATGTGACATGTTATCAGCCCCATTTGCCATCCAAATATTTTCCTTCAAAGCTGCAGTGCATGCTTCTCGCACCTGCATCCAATTATACAGCAATTCAATCAACAACAAATAGCATGCATTCCAGCACTTCAACGTCCATTAGATCTTATGACTTTTGAGATCACATTAACGCAGAGGAAACCTAGGATGAGGCAAGTGGGGCCAAGATATTAACACAATCAACTTCTAAGAGCCCAAGCATTCAAGCACTGACTGCCCAAGCTTAAGCTAATAGTCGATTATGGTACCTTTCAAAACATATTTCTATCATTCAAGATCATTCGAGATCATTTAAGAAGCTTTAATGGAAAAAATGTACAAATAGAAATAAGAATTCATCCTTTAAATATGAAAGTGGACATTTTTGGCCATGTGAGAAACTTAGGGTTAAACAACTTCGGATCATACCATCATTCTTTTAAGTCGTTTAACAAGTCCTGTAGGAAAATATACTTACCAACGAATGAAGATCAGCCCCACTAAAACCCTCGCATTGGTTGCTTTCTCCGATTGCACCCACATCCACATCTGCAGCAAGTGGAGTTTTCCGAACCAACGTACGCATTATTGATGAACGCCCTTTAGCGTCTGGCAACGGAACATACAGTAATGTGTCCAACCGTCCAGGCCGTAGCAAAGCTGGGTCTAACATGTCCGGCCTGCACAGAAACAAGCAAATGACCAAGTTTTATAATTGCTCTTCAATAGCGACTCATTAGCGAGGATGAGTACCATAAACTAACACTTCTTCAACAACAGAATATGGATGTTCGTGCACACCCTCACAGAACAATAGCCGCTGCGGAAGATACACGTCCAAAGACTATTACCTGTTGGTAGCTGCAATAATAAAAATGTTCTTTCGTTGCTCCAACCCATCCATCTCTGTCAACAACTGCAACACGAAATACCGAGAAGGTTCTCATTTTAGAGCGCCTATGGATGCTTCCTCAAACAGCTGAGGGTTGATGTCAAAATAAAAACCATGACATATGTCGAAGAGTACCTTCGTCTTACCTGGTTTACTACTCGTTCCGCTGCACCATTGCCATCACTACCACGTCTAGGGGCCATTGCATCCATCTGAACAAAAATGTCAAGCAATCAACTAGATCAAGCAGTGGAATGTCAAAAAAGTCTCAATAATAGATACATGATTGATTAAAAATAAGCTTACTAGCTGGGATAGCATTTGTGATCAATTCAACTGCTMCTCACCTCATCGAAAAAGAGTATGCAGGGGGATGAGGCCCGAGCACGTGTGAAGAGCTGGCGTACAGCACGCTCACTTTCACCAACATACTTGTTGAGAAGTTCAGGCCCCTGTTGACAACCCATCAACATCAAAATTCTGTTAGGGGCAAGAAAATGCAGAAACACAGATCTCCAAAACAACTAGATACACTTTCATGTCATATGATCAATACCAGAGACGACAGATTGAGATATGGGATATGAGAGAGGAGGAAGTCCAATTCACGAACCTTCACAGAAATGAAGTTAGCACCCGCATCGTTAGCAATTGCTTTCGCTACAAGAGTTTTACCACAACCAGGTGGACCATATAAAAGAACTCCAGTTGCCATATCCATCCCCAAAGCCTGAAAATCCCGTTGCAACCAGAAAAATATGAATCACCTCCAATAAATACTTCCAAATCACAAGGCATTAAAATATCTCCGCAAACCATGTTTACTTCCTGCAAGGGTCTATAATTATCTCCAGAGGTATTTCCCGAAACTCTTATCCAAAATCGTTGCAAGAACCAATATAGTAAAAGAGTTTATTAAATACCTGGTACTCCTCAGGATACTTGATCGCTCTACAGATAGAAAATTCAAGATCYTCACGAACATCAGCCAGGGAACCAACATCCTCCCACGTAACGTCTGGTATGGTTGCAAACCCTTCTCGCTTAGCAGAAGGTTGAACTTTTTCTACTGCATTCTGGATCCCAAAAGAGTGCCATCAGTTGACACATAAACGAACTAATACCAGAAGTCAAGATGATAAAAGAATATTCTAASAAAGTAATACATTTTAGCAGCTTCCAACGACATAACGGTAACTGAGAAATTTGCTTTTGAACGTGATCAACTGAAAAGCTGCGACATCTGAAGCCAACCCTAACACACGACCAAATCACAGATTCTTATATAAGGAGACGAAATGAAAGAGATGTCACAATGCAAAACAAGAAACCACACTCTGCATGTTCCAAGAACGACACCTCAAAATCCTCCATAGTGATTGCAAGATGCTCCAGCTCTTCCTCTGTCCAAGGTTGTTTCCACTTTTCGTCATCTTCAAATACATCATTCGTAAACTCCTCACATGCAGACGAGCTCTCGACTTGTACTCTGTCCCTCAAAGAATCTCCCCTACACACTGCAAGAGTGGAGGGTTCGTCATCCACATTTGTCCCATTCACCAAGTTCTTATTATCCTCAGATTTGATGATGCTACCACCGTGGATTCTGTGTTCTTCACAGTTTGAATGGGAAGCACTTTTGGTATCAGCCGAAGCAGACGGCAAAGCCCTGAAAAAGTGAAAATACTAAGATCGAATATTACAAGGGCTTCAGGTCTTTCCATATTACAAAAACAATGACGCTCAATGAAGCCATACAGAACAAGCAATAACGCACACTACCAATAGTGCAACAACAAAGGAACAGCCATAAAGGAACCATGAAGGTAAACCATGAATAAATGATGGAGTAAGACAACACAGTAAAAGATAAGAAAACAGACCTCGTCTCCTTGCTGGAGAAAATCCTCTTCACAGCTAAGGCAGCTGCTTCTTTGGACAAGGCAGCCAAGTCAGCACCTACAAATCCTGGAGTTCGTCTTGCAATGCGCTTGAAGTCAAAAGAACCTTCTAAACGTAACTTCCTAGAAAGAACAGATAATATGCGTGCTCTGGCGTTTTCATCAGGGATACCTGGAAAACACAAAATAAAAGAACTCAATCCAAGCAAATATAATATGAAAGAACACCAAGTATCCTCAGGAGCGACAAGGAAATCAGAAAACATAAGAACCTTCATTTCACGTGATTCGCTTGGCTCATGTCAAGAAAGAACCAACGTCTACTGAGCAAAGGATGAAGTAGCATATTAATTACGCGTACAAAGGTAAGAATCCATGCCGCTAATGTCAACAACATTTCAGAGATACAAGACTTTCGAAATCAATCAAGCAGAAAAGCAATTGTTAGATTCACCTCCACGTGACTAATTAGAGGTGAGAAGTACCTAGAGCTATTTCCCGATCAAATCGACCAGCCCGTCGAAGTGCAGGATCCAGTGCATCAGGCCGGTTTGTAGCCCCTATTACTATAACATGAGCTGGTCGCTTCTGAGTCTTGCTCTCGGACTTGGAATCCACATCTGCTAGRGGCTGACTCAGATCATCCATACATGTAAGCAACTGAGCGACAATTCGCCTCTCCATCTCGCGTTGAGCAGTCTCTCTTTTAGGAGTGATTGCATCAATCTCGTCAATAAACACAATACAAGGGGCCACCTTCACAGCATCCGCAAAAAGAGATCGGACCTTGGCCTCAGATTCACCTGCAAGGCAGMCAAAGAATCTTAGTAAACCACGATGCCCACAAAATTTAAGACGAAGACTTGAGTGTATGGTAAGAAAACCGGTGAGGCCCCCCGTCTCTTACAGTGACCCCTGTTAACACCAGAGACTCATCTGTTCGTACACTAAATTGGCCTTGCAAGCAAGTGCTGTAAGCATGAGTCAGCTAAATATCTCTGGCCACGGATCTTTGAATGGAAACGGGGTTGTCATTTCCGGTGGTCTACATTCTCTCGCTTTCATTGTGTGCATACGAATTCATCCATTGAGTGAGAAAATGCTATCGCAAAAAGAATTTTGCTCGGGTACCCGAAGTGATCCCTACAGGGCTCTATACTGATCTCCAAAAATCACACTCCTCCACATCGATTAAAATTCTTAAAGTGACACAAATAGTATCCTCTACCTTAAAATTAATTCCACACACTCCAACATGAATCTCACGGTAGGAGAATCCCTAGTAACAAATCACAGGGAACCGATGTTTATGCACGAAGTAAACTGGAAAGTAACCGGAGGACGATAATTGTTTCCGCAAACGGGGAGATTTATAATGGAGAGACATTGAGAGAGCGAGCAACGCACCTGACATTCCTGAGACAACCTCAGGTGCAGAGATTTTCAAAAACGGAACCCCAGTCTCCACAGCAATAGCATTTGCCAGCATGGTTTTCCCACACCCAGGCGGTCCATGTAACAAAACCCCTCTCGGAGGAAGAACACCCAAACGGTCATAAACATAAGGATGAACGAGTGGATACTCAATCAAATCTCGAATCATAGTTAACACCCCTTCAATCCCTCCAAAATCTCTAAACGAAACATTTCGAGGAACGGCAGCAGCCGAGCTGGCCCCTCTCCCAGACCCGTCTTCAGGACGATCCTCTCTCTCCCCTTTCTCCCATCTCCCCTTCTTGCTACCTGCACGAGCTTTCTCCATTTCTCTTTCTCGTTTCCGAATCAGCTTGCTCTCTTGGACAACTCCTGTACTTTCCACTTTCTCATTTTTGCTAATCGACATCAGTGGAAGATACGGTCGCCCGTTCTCTTGCTGCACTACGGATCCCTGAAACTGCGAGACTGTCTTAACAACTGGGAGAGAACGTCCACTTGGAGAATCCCTTTCTTCACCTGTAACCACGGATGATAATTCCCATCACACGTCAAAAAAGCCTCAAATGAAAGCTAAAAATATTTGAAAATGGTAATCTGAAATGGTTAAACACGAGAACCGGTTGACATTTTTAAAGAACATATCACATGATGTGAAAAWTCATGGAGAGGCATGTCGCTAGAAACCAGATCAGATGCTTGTGAATTACCGACTATGACCCCTTCTCTACTGGCTGACGGACTCTTCATCAACGGACGAACTGTTGCTGCTCTCAAGACTTCAGCTATCACGTGAGGGGGTGCAAATGCAGGTGATTCTCTTTCTTCATCGTCATTATCATCAGCGTGCTTATTCGAGCTTCCCGTTAGGGTTTCAAGTCTCCCTCCTTCTTTCGCATCCTCATCGAACGTCATCTCCTCGTTCATGTAGCCCACGCCGTGAATCTCCATCATGTGTGCATCCTCGCGATCCCGCAACCGATCCTCCTCTTCCTCCGCACGACTTCTCGGTACGTTTCGCGCTTCGTTCTCTTCCTTCTCCTTGCGAGTCTCGATGCGGCGACGAACCTCCGGGACTTGAAGCGCGAGGTACTTGCGAAAGGGAACTGCCTGTTTGCGCCGATAYTCGGGGTAATTCCGCCGCAAATACTCTAGCGCGCCGTCCATGTCGTTCAACTGATGCTTCCGGCCATACTCCACCAGCCGGTCCAGGAGTTTGGAATCCGATGGCCCTGGTCTGCCCCCTAACTCCCGCAAATTCTCACGCTTCCCCATTCCAGTCTCGCTTTCCTCAATCCTCAGTTCGATGCATTGACAACCCGCGTCGCCAATGCCAACTGCTTCACAATGTGCAAGTCACGCCACCAAAATCTAATCATATGAACCAAAATTCGACTTGAGCTCACCAGAAGATTACTCAAATGTGGTACTGCCCTTGAGAAACAAAATTTAAAATCCCTAATTCAAGACACGAAAACTTCAAAGCTTGCACAAAATCAAGTCGCCGAAAGGAACTACCAACCTTGAAATTCTAATCATACACACGAAGTTCGGTTCGACAAGCCCCAGAAGATTGATCAAATGTGGAGCTGCTGTTCACTCCACGGCCTCAAGAGAAAATTTACAGCAGTCTTCAGTGATCGCACGAAATTTCAAAGCCCTAATTCTCGATACCATAACCTCGAAGCTTGCACAATCGAACCAAAAAAAGAACTGCAGTCCTTGGAAACAAGAATTCCGGTTGCTCAACACGGAACTCAAGGTTTCAAGGTTTAGGGTTTAAGACTTGTATATATGTTATTACGTTATTACATAATTTTGTTACCGGTACAGTAAAAAAACATTCCGAGTAACGTAGCCCTCATACGGCCAGTGAGGATTGGGCCAGGGCGAATTGACCCCCTTATTGCCCCATTCTTTACCCCTGCAGGAAACAATGGATTTTTTTATCTGCCACATATGATAAAATTTGTAAATTTTGAATTCATATATGCAGTAGATGGCCCCAAACAAGATGCTCGAGGTGAACAAATACAATAGAACCTTCCTAATTCAATCCTCTCTAATTCAATAAAGCTCTGTCACAGAACATTGATGGTTGTCTTGGCTAAACAATATGAACCACATAAAAAGATCATTCCCCTCCCTAATGCAATAACCTCTCTTATCTAATATGTGAGATTGGTTCCAATCTTATCGTGTTAGGGAGGTTCTATTGTACAAGATTGACCTGGTACAAATCAGAGGGCAATTTTTACATTTACCTTTTGACAAGACAATAAGGGGGTCAATCCTCTTTGGCCGCCTTCTTGCCCTTTGCTTTTCTAGAATGATATGTAATATTTCACATCCTATGATTAGCTACTCTAGGCTGGGCGCGTGTGGCATTAAGCAGCAGCAGAGTGATGAAAGTTTACAAATCAATAAGTAAAAAAACAATAATAAAAAATAGTTGGTTAATGAAGCAATAACCAAAAGCAATCAATAATGCAAAATGAACTTTGTAGAGAAGACTCGAGGCAGACTTTCTAAAAACTACTCAATGGGATATCATTGTGGGTGCTGTCTTTGTTGGGGGTGCTGTTTTTTGGGTGCATAGGGGTGCATAGTGAGGCATGCACCCAAAAGACAACATTTTTTTTATCAACTTCAACCCCCTTGAGCAAATTTTTTAAACTTTTAAATTTTTAAAATTAAAAATTAAAATTTTAAAATTTGCGTCCCCCCCCTTCCACTTCTTATAATCTTCAAAAGGTTTAGGGATGGACAATCAATATGGGATATCATTTGTGTATTTTGTACACGTATTCTGTGCACGTATTTGTACACGTATTTTGTACATATTTTGTATTTTGTATACGTGTTTTGTACGTATTTGGAGGGGGGATATTTTTAAATTTGATCAGCAAATGCTCAGGAGGGGGTATGCAAGAAGTGGTTCCTCTCTTTTCAGTGCATAGGCATAGTTATGTAGCTGAAGGTTAATTGGTTACCATTTACAAAATAGGAAACAACAAAAAAGAAACCTTGTAGTTCATGTTTGTGCAATTTTATATTGATCTTTAGATTTAACTTATTATAGAGTAATAACAAAAGCTCCATCACATAACTTTAATTGATTAACTCTGGAGCTCCGACGTCCATTTTCTGTACGATGAACAAATTGAAACTGAAGTTTTTTCCTCCTAATTGCTTGGATGAAAGTTCTTCTAATTTGTGGAGATACTATATCAAGTTGTTGTTCTATCTAAGGGTTGGATTTGGTGTTATTAGACTACATATTATTCTAAAAATATCAATATGCAAGAATGTCAAATAGTTGACCAAGCCAAAAATGCATAGACTTTAGTTCAAAACTAGATTTGCCAAAATAAAGTCAAAGATTTCAAGAACACAAAAATTTCAAAGAATCACCATGTCAAGAGAATCTCATTTCAAGTACATTCCAACAAATTCTACTCCAAAAATGGTAATATTTTGCTTGTTATTGAATTTTGAAGAAATTTTGAAATTTTCCTTTCAAAATCTATAAAAAAAAAAATATTGGTGATAGTCTTGGTGAATCTAACCATACTAATGGAATTTTCAACTCTTAGTCTACAACTTTTATTTGTATATCAATTCCAAAATACGCTTCCAAATAGCATTTTATAATGATTTTTTTCAAATCATCAATTTTGGAGATGGATTAGGACATTTAGTGATTATGGATAGGACTTAATATGAATGTTTCTTTAATATAAGATAACTAGTAATAGGATGGAATTATTTCTCTTAACTAAAGATGTCTTCTATCATAAATCTTTAATTGACTCAAAGTTCTGTCAATGGCCAACACTCAAATTTACTTTAAAAAGTCTAGTGCATGCATGCTCAATTTACACTATTTGCACTAAAATATGTACCATCATATTTCTCCCTTTTTCCATAGATAATTCATGACCTTCAATAAAAACTTCAGGACAAATTTGCTCTTACAATTTGTATAGAATAAACATTAAAAAAAAGTATGCTTCTTATTCCTTTAAACTGAATGTAAGATCTTGGCCCTCAAAATTGAATATTAAAATTTAAAAAAAAATCCTAAAATAGGATGAATTTGAGAATTACAATTATTTCATTTATTACAAACTATATTAAAATATTGAAAATTATTACAATAATTCTCCGTGAAGTCTCTAAATTTAGTGTGCATGATGCAATGTAAATTCTCTTTCAGTGTAAATTTTCCAATTTCAAGCACATAGAGATCCTTTTAAATTTATGTTTTGGGGCAATCTCAAAACCTAAGTAACTTTTATTTCCAAATTTTATTTCCCCTTAAAGTTTATTGTATATGAATTATTATGGACAATTTTCAAATTTACCAAAATACTGCATTGTAGTGTAGTATAAAACCTTGTGTATCCTAGTGTGCAATCACACTAATTATGGGGGTCCATTGAAGACACCCTCACGCACTGTTGTTTGTTATATCAAACCAAGGAAAAAATTAAATGTTTGATAGGAAGATAGCAATTAATCTTGTCTTTTCACATATGATGGTCTTTAATGACAATACTTAAATAAAATTGTGTAGATTCTTATCTTTTATTTTGAATGGATTCATTTGATTCTCTTACAAGAAGATGCAAAAATATATCCAATTAAATACTAGATTATATGAAATTGCCATGAAACCTCCATTTATATGTTATTATACAAACATAAATTAGAAACAACCAAACACTTTTTCCTCCAATTAATCTAGTCCACTAAACATTTTTTTATACACTCAACCAAATAAGCTCACACTCCATTCACTGAACCTTTGGACATCTTCAACAATTAGTCCAACTTCTTCATTCAATATCTCTATCTCTTTCAACAACTTTTCCAATTATTGTATACCAATCTTAGGTATCATCCCCCCTCCTTTGACTTCCCCCATCTTTAGTTTTACATAATAAGGCATCATAGACCAATAATTAGAAAAGATTCTCTCTTTAAACAAATTGTGCAGTATAAATGTCACTTGTATTGACTATTCACAGTCAATTGTGGAATAAAAAATTGACTTGTCATGTATACCAACCTCTTATTGGTTCCCTTGAGCACCTTAGTGCCCCAAATCTAACCTCCTACCAAGAGACGTTTGACCACTATAATCTCGTAAGTCATGCGGTAAAAAGTTTCTAAATTTTCTCTGAAGTTGCCTTCACTAACCTTTTTTCAATCTCAACACCCACGTCTCTGGGCCAAGGTGAATTGATCCCTTTGCTCGGCCACTTGGGGAAAACCTTGAAATTTTTTAATTTTCACGCACGATAGAATTTGCAAATTTTGAATTCATACCGTATTTGCAATGAAAGGTCCCAAATTAGCTAGGAGATATGTACAAGGTAAATTAATGAAGCCTAAAATAGGAGGCTTTTTGTCTTACTTGCATCCCTAAAATTACTTGGAGTGGCCGAGTGAGGGGGCCAATCCTCCCTGGCCTGTCTTTGGGATCTACTAAAGTTCTCTAAGGTGTAGAGCCCAAAACAAGCTTCAAAATACTCTTTGGCAAAGCAAGGCTAAACTCTCCATTGTTTTTTATTCTTTAAAGAAATCCAATGGTAAGATCTTTTGGATGATTTGTTCAAGTATATCTTCCCAAAATTCTAGAGTGCAAATCCCTATTGATTGTCAAATATGTGAAGGTTAGATTTGGCAAAAATTAAGTCATTATTTTTTGAAAAAATGTAAAACTTATCACTCTTGTGAGTGGTTTGAAGTGCCATGGACCCCTAAGAATTTGACAAGTAAATTCAATGTTGGCACTTAGGTGAATCAAACCTTCATGTATGATATGATGCTTAATCTTTATAAACTATTTTTTTCTAGTCCTTCCCAAAGGTGAAGTTTGTCTTTTAATATTTTTTGAAAAAAACATGTGTGTCACGTGATTTTTGCAATTTAGTTTTCATGTTGAAAATTGGATTGAAAGCAAGTGAATTTCTTTAAAGAAAAAAGAATCTCATATTCATCTTTAAATAAATTTCTAAAAAGAAGGTTGAAAATGATGAAAGATAAACCTAAATCCCTAATAACTTCGGAATACAATTAAGATTTGTCATGAAGAGCCAAATCAGACTTTTATATACAGTATAATGGTGAAAATGTTTGAGTAAGCAATACAAATACAAACATTTTTATTTATTCAAAAGGTCTTTTAACCCCTAAGCGCTCAAATGACCATTTTTTGGTCGCTGCCTGACTTCAGGCAGAATTTTCGGGCAGAAACAAACTTTTTTTTGAATTTTTTTTTTCTTGAAAATATTGGGTTGTCTTTCAGTATTCATATTCAAAACTAAGATCACTATGGTCAAAAAAAAATTATAAGAGAAATAGCACCTCTGGCTTTTGTGCTTAGGTGTCTTGTCACCTAGTTCCTGCGCTCGTGAAGCTTCGCAAGGAAGGTATCGATGGGAACGAGAAAATCAAGAAATACACGTTTGTATCTTACCCATTCTCTCTAGTTTCTTTCATGTCTGCGCAGTAGGGAGATCCCAGCTAAAGACTGTTGCGAAAGTTTTCTTCATTCTATTGATACTTTTCGTCACTTGCCTTGAAGCCTCGTAAATTATTCATTTCTACTCCTTTAAAGATATTGTAGCCGCCACTTTGGCCCATTTGGGGACTTAGGAGTTAATACTATGTTCTCTTTGTTTACAATTCGAATCTTGATAATATTTTCGGTTCAAAGTAGTGACCATTGTAAAGCCTTTGAAAAGACCTTTGAATCTGTTGAGTGTCGTGGGCAGTTTCTTTCGACAATTGATAGGGATTCTTGTGTTGGTACAGCTGGTGGCTAGCGTTCGGAGTTGCAGTTGTGGAATCGTTGGGAATAGCTATACATTCCATTCCCTATTCTGTTTATGCTGCTGAAAGCAGGTATGGTGTGATTTCTCTGATTCTGGCTTCTTCAAGTTCGAACATTGTCATCCTAGATTGGATGGGTATTGTGCCTAGTTGTCTCTGTGACCTTTAAGTATTGCATTGCAATTAGTTCTTTAATATTGAGTCCGACGTGTGGATTGGYTGTTCAGGTTTAGTTATCTCGTTGTGACTGCTGGTCTTCTTACCCTTGGTGCTGTGACATTAAATTGGATATGCGACAAGATAACGGAAGCTGGATTTGGTAAGTCTTTGTTGATCCTTGAGATTATAGTTTTGACCTCGGGATCGATTAGACTTAGTGACATGTCAGTTTCTGACTTTTCTGTTACTGCAATCGTTTTCAAGCATTTTGTAATTCAGAACCTGACAGCGTGACTGTTTCTGTGCTTCAGGTCAAGGATCCTCACTTATTATTTGCATTGGCATACTGAAGGGGTATTCAGAGACTCTGCTTAAGATGCTAATGAATCTCCAACGTAGGTTCTCACTCACATAGGAACCATAGGGTTCTCCAGCTTAGAAGGCAATGTATGGGTTATTGAAAATCGAGCAAGTTAAAGTTGGAGTTTTACTTTACATGGGTTACTCCTTACATTCGATTGCTGTGTTAAGTTGATTTTCTTTTGATATTTTTGAGTCTRGTGTCTGAGTCACGATTTTGTGTCATTGCAGGCGGTTCCACGGGTTGGGGTCCTTCAATTTTTGTTTTCTTGGGTGTCTTCCTCGTCATCACCATGTGGGCAGTGCTTGTTACGGAAGGYCGTCGAAAAATAAAAATGGTGTACTACAATTTTGAGTTAGCACCCACCAAAACGTATGTCTTCATCCGTCATCCTATATGTCCACCGTTCTTTTAAGTGCATAGATATCCGCTTTCACGGTGGACGTCTCATGTCGTCTTCTTCTCTTTGGTTGAACATGTTGCGTCACAGGGGACAACCAAGAGTGCATAGAAGAGATTGGTTATTTGCTGTTTACGAAATGGTTACTAATTGATTGGTGCTCTGGTTGGTGTTTCCATTTACAGCAAGGCGGATGTAGGATTGCAGGAAGTGGAGCCGTATATTCCTTTCAACATAAATCCTACAGGGATGCAGCCTGTACTTACTACGACATATCTTATGGCAGTGCCGTCACTTATTGCCAAGTACGATACCCCTTCAACTAGAAACTAGGTTTTTTATCCGAATTATATAGTTCATGTTTATTGCTGACGCTTTTGCTATTGCTTTGACTCATTAATGACCGATGGTTTTGGCAGCTTCACACGTGCTGGAGGTTTCTGGCACCAACTACGGAGCACATTAAACCCAGCATGGCCTCCTGCCCCTGGAGCAAGTCCTTTGGTCTACTATGGACTCAATGCTTTGTTTATCTTTATTTTCAAYATTTTAGATATAGTAAGTGGAACTTCGAGCCTGGGGAAACATTGGAATTTTTATACATGTGTATTTTCTCTTACWGAGCGTTAGAATGCATTAAGTATTCATGGATCAGTGATAATCATATCTRTGWATATAGTCTGGAATTATYTTTGCCACTCTTGTGCGTTGTGTAAGGYATGRGCACCCAGAATCGCCACTCGAAATGAATGAAATCTGAAGATTTGAGGTGGCGGTTCCGGGTTGACATACCTTACCTTATGTTAATGGATGGCRCCTCTGAGAGGTAGTTCAGGATGTTGGTTTCAGTGTACTTTCTGGGAGTAGTGCTTCCGATTTAYTAGTGAGGGTATATATGCTGCTTTTTCAGTGTTTTCGGAAGTTGTGGTGAATCACTTTTGAGGTGTGCATGGGGACTTTGTAAGAGAGGAAACTTACCGACTGGTTTCAAACTCTTGCAGGTGGATACGCCAAAAGAAATTACGGAGTACTTGATGAAGATTGGTGCTAGGGTGCCTCAAATAAAGCCCGGTCGTCAAACTATTCAGTATTTAACTGAAGTCCAAAAGTCGACACGTTTTTGGGGTGCGTTTCTCCCACCTTGATTTCTATTTTTGCACYAACGTATATCTCAAACGTCCATAGAGTTTATTTTTTGTGCTATCWAACGCTTAATRTRTATGCTGAGTTAGATTTTCTGCTAGTGGTTTGGAACTTTGGGGTTGACCTTGTATGGTTGCTGCAAACAAGGGGGCAGAGAATAGGTTCTAGCACAGTGTCATGATGCTCTGGTGCTTGTTCTCCTTGCTGTGACAGGAGGTGTTTTGTTAGCAATGCTGGTGACAGTATCAACAATAGTGGACAACAGATTCAGAGCTATACACCAGGGTGGCAGCATTGGTTTCACATCTATGCTCATTATTGTGCGTCTCCCTGCGTTTTTAAAATTTTATCTTTCTACAACGCTCAGATATATCAGCTGTCCACTATCTTGGATGATCAMTCCATGAAGTGCAGGAGTGCATGYTGTGCAGTACCGGAATTTGCAATGGTGCTGTCAGATCATTTTTGCTAAAGAAGGATGCCGAGGTCAATTCCATTCTTCGAATCWGTACGCTGACTCTGGTGATTTGTGTATCAGGTGGGCTCAATAATTGAGTTAAGGAGGTCATACATGGCCTATAATGTGATGCCAGAGCTTAGCAAGGTCTTGAAGCGTTATGGAGCTTAAAATTAGACGTATTATCACGCAGCCGACATTGTTACCCAAATACATGCAGATTCGGCACTCCTATCATGAGCATACATACTTGGTAATTTTCCTCTTTCCTGTGAGCATCGACTCTTACAAAGTCTGTTTGAATGGCTTCGTTTTGGTAGCTTATTCTGTAGGTAATTGTTTTGTCAAATACCCATGCTCTCATTTTATAACTCAGATACTTGGTACTTTGTAGGGAAGAAGGAAGCTTGACAAGAGGGTTATATATCATGGTATTGATAATAATTCAAGAAATACAACAGTTTCTTTTAAGGTGAAAAAACTCAGAATGTCGCACTCTTTCAACTAAGTTCTGCTCATGATCTTCAACAAATTTAAGGACGGGGAGAAACATGTTTTCTTGTCAATTTGAGTGCGTGTGGAGGCGGTGATGCCTTGCTGTTACTCCTGTTAGTGACACTCATATATAGATGATCCAGATTCGGAAGCTAAAAATGAGGATTGGAATGATTGGYTATGTGAATTCAATAAAGAAGCGAGAGCTTCCACTTGCTCTGATACTTTTATTGTTTTCTCTGTGAAGAGTCCGGCTATCTGATGGTGATTCTATTTTTCTCTCTTTACCAGGTCCTGTACGTGGTGTACTGATGTTGTTATTTCTCAGATTTTTTACGGTGTCTTGTGCAAGATAAAGTTATAGTAATGAGTATCTGAAGGTCGGCATTAGCTGGGAGGTATGCTTTAAAGTACCAGCACCTGAGATTGTCCGAATTAGAGATTGAGTATGGTACTTATGAGTGAACTAAGAAATTTTATGCTGGGTCTTGTTGGTAGTCAAAAGGGAATTCTAGATTCACTTAAAATGCATGTTTGGACATTATGAAAAAACTTGGAATTTTCATAGTGCTAGAGATAGATTTACCCAAAATCAATGGTAGGATCTCATGAGGGCTAACATTTTTTAGGCATGAATCTAGATTAACTTAATCTTTTGACTTGAGTTTGTTTACAACTTTTAAGCAAAAGACAATTTGAAACACATATGAATCAAATTACAACTTACAAAGTTGTAGACAAATTAAGCTTTAGTCACCTTAACCCTTAAAGGACGGACCTAGTACTGCGGAGAAAAGGTAGGATGTGGATTGTGGACCGCCAAGTGTTAGACAGTGGGAAGTTAAACTGTGTAGCACCTAAAAATGACAACATCTAAAAATTTGCTACAACACCTAAAAATTTGATGACAGGCATACATGGACTTGTCAGCATTGGCATGAATTTCCCTGGCTTTGTGTTACGATTTGCAGCACCTAAAAATGACAATACATTCAATGACACTAGTTCTTGCTTTCCATGTCAAAACGCATCTCTACTTTCACAATTACCCAAAAAATGAATGAAAAATACCTTTTTTGCATCCATTGGCATCTAAAGGTTGCGAAATGTCTTTTTTGTCCTTAAAGTACCTTTTCAGCATCCACCATAGTTGCTTTTTGTCAACCAAAGGACTCAAAACATCCTTGTTGTCTTTTAAGGGTTAAGCTTAATACTGCACAAGTTTCTTCTTCTCAATTCCTCATAGACAAATGGACGGATGGACATGTTCCTTCAACAATGATAAGTGAGAGCATCCCTGCTACACTAATAATGGTATTTAGTGTTGGCAACACTAATTAGGAAGCACAACACTAAATGTCAACAATCATATTAGTGTTACAACACTAAATGTAAAACAGACACTATTTGTCAACTATTGGATAAAATTGTTTTACAAAATTATATTTAGTGTTACATATGATTTCATCGAATTGCAATGAAACAAAAATAAACCTAAATATATGAATTAAGGGGTGGTGAATACAACACTAAAAACAAACTTCTTGAAATTTAGAGTGGAAGTTCAAGTAACACTATTGGTAACATAACACTAAATACCATTATTAGTGTAGTGAGCGGCTTATGTATCTCTMTCTGTATGAAATTCATCTATATAGGGAAGACCCCCCCACTATTCCCTATCCCAAAAATTTTAGGGAGGAGGGTTCTGAATTTTGTATATGGGAGCGTGAATTCAGAACTGAAATGTAGTAATTCCTAAACATGGTTTCACTCCTGCAGCATGAGCYGTACTTCGCTGACTTGTGGGAGCAGTGTTCTGTTGACCTTGTTACTATTCCAACAATTTGATTGCGCCATGACTGTATATAAGGTAAGACAGCTCATTGTGGTTATTTCTTCCATTGTGGTCACCTATGAAGTGGCCCCATCATTGTAAGTTTTTTAGTTTTGTGAAATCTGGGCCACAATCAATGTCTTACATGGTACTGATGGAGTGATTGGTGACCACATAAGGGACTTCCAACTTGTCAGTGTGAAATTCATTACAAGGATCGACTTTTTAGGCAAGCCATGTTAGAAAATATTGTCATTGCATTAGGTAGTGAGATGACCATCATAGATTCAGATTTTGATGGCTATGGGGTGGTCTACAAACTCTGTTGGGCCATGGAAAACTGAACCCTTCAAAAATTCCTAGCAAATAACATTTGAATTAGGTGTTGTTTTTGTACGACAATAGTAAATATTTAAGTAGAAAAATCAATTATATATGTATACATCAAATCTTCATTTTTGCAAGTTATTCTTCTCTTTCCATTCCTAAATGCATTGATTCAAATCCTTGTGAAATAAAGGTAATTGCATAAAAGACTAGTACCATTTTGCGTCACACTTGGAATGATGGAGACATGGAGTTGTCATCCACTATAACTTTTGAAGTATGAACCTAATCAACTTGAAAATTTTATTGGAGGTGTCAAACTTTAAAATTTTATTGGAGGTGTTAAATTCCTTTTTTTTAGAAACTCCTAGCAAAATCATTTTATATTTAAATTTCAGATTAATAGCTAATTTGTCTTACTTTGCAATTTAGGGTTTTTTAGTAAGGGGGAGTACCTGAAATTAATGATTTAGAGATGAATTTGTTGTGGTCTATTCCCGCTCTAGGTGGGCATGCATCTACCAAAGGAAATTTAAAATAAAAAATTATTTTATTTCTTCTACGTGGGTGCTAAAAGGGCTCCCTTGCGCACACACTTCTAAACATTCTAGATGGTTTTAATTTAATTCTTTTGGTGAAATCTCTACATCATATAGTTCTCCCAAATTTCCAAATTTTAGTTTCTTTGAAAATCCTTTCCCCTATTTATTACAAATTCAAACGTCAATGTACCTATTTTCATGAAATTTTGCACTTTTCTAGTCCTCTTAGAGAATTTTTCTACGGTTTTCTTTCTAGAGTACTTTCTTTTTAAAGGTATATATATTAACCCCTAAAAGACCAAGGGGTTTGGAAAAAACAAAAATGTGTTATAAAATATAAGTTCTATAACTTTTTTGAAGTTTGCCTTAACCCCTAAATGCCCAAACTGTGTTTTTTTGGCAACATAGCAATTATTGGCAGCTCACTAGTCACTACGAATGGAGTTTTTTTTTCTTTCAAATTTTCACACAACATGTCCCTGAGGAGTACCTTTAAGGCCCAAATTTTTCATAACTTTTGACTACATAGTTCAAAAGTTATTGTATGATATGTAGTTTTCGTTGTTTGGTGGGCAATTCGGGCAGAAAAAAAGAACTTCTTTAAAAATAAATTTTTTCCAAAATAAAAATTTGAAATTGGTTCATTAGATCTTTATCAAAGTGGAAAGCTTTGAATCATTTTAATCATTGAGTCTAAAGTTATGAGGATTTCTAGTTTGGGGTAGTTTGCGGGTAGTTATAGAATCTCTACTCTACAAAAAAGTTTGAAATCCATTATTTCATTCAATTTTTAATATTTTTGGAAAAAAATAAAAATGGTAGGTGTAAATTGTTTATTACAACATTTTAACCATTGGAATTGGAATTTCTCAATTCCATAATTAAATTCTTTACATTTTAATATTTTGAGTCATTTTCTATTTCTTTCTACTTACTATTTTTTTTCCTATATGTTGTACAATTCCAAACAATCTGAAATTTTTCAAGTATGTAATGCGAGCACAGGGCAGTGCATCGAGCACAGGGCAGCGTCCGTCATGCAAGCGAGGAAGGAAGGGGAAGGAAGGGGAAGGAAGGAAGGAGGTTCAGGTGGGAGAGGTTGGGATGGCCAGAGTGAACTGAACTGGCCCCCTCCCCCGTGTAGCTGTCCCCTCGGAAAATTAAATACTGAGATTTTTTTAATCTTCCCACGCATGATGGAATTTGAAAATTTTGAATTCATATTTGCAATCAGATCGAGGCCACAAATTAGCTACTCTAGGAGAGCATGTAGGGCACGCAACTGAACTCAATTCATTACTGCTGTTGATCGCTGACTGTCGGACATTTTAACTTCATCTCGAGCCCAAATCAAAGGTAACTTAGTGCAAATTGTGGGACGGACGGACGGACGGAGTGAACTCAAGAGTTGGGAGAAACACGGCAGTGCGTAGTACAGTACTAGAGTGCCCTCTGCCATAAAATCAAAGTAAAAGTAATTTTCTAATTTTTTTAAATAAAAAATAACTTTGAAATTCAATAACTTTCATCCCGTATGTTGGAACGCCACGAAACCAACCCCGTGCACCCCTCCTTGCCGAGAGCTTTCCGACAATACCAAGCACGCCTTCGGGGGACGCACTGTCCGGGAGATCTCAACATGACAAACAAACAAACAAACAAACAACCTGATTTAAAGGATAGACTAGTGTGCCCTGTGCCGTTGCCACAGGCAAAATCAAAGTTAAAGTAATTTTCTAATTTTTTTAAAACCAAAAATAACTCAAAATTCAGTAACTTTCATCCCGTAGGTCGGAATGCCACGAAACCAAGCCCGTGCACCCCTCCTCGCCGAGAGCTTTCCGATGGTACCAAGCACGCCACCGGCGGACTCACGGTCTGGGAGATCTCAACGTAACAAACAAACAAACAAACCAAAAAAAAAGACGCGGTAGAACTCGATCAATCAAGAGTGGCTTCCGAGTTGTTGGATGAATTGTCGGCATCATCAGAGTTGACCCGCTACTAATTAAAAGTACGTTAGCTTGGGAAGACCGGGGAGGCGTTTCCCCGGGGTATAATTTTCTACATGTAACTATACCCCCCATGACTTTCTTAAACCCGGGTACGTAACGCCTCCCTGGTGGGAGTGCTGCACACTTGGATTGTGTGGAGGGAGTACGCGTTCGTTCTAACGTACGCTGTGTGGAGTGTGGACTGAACTCGTCAATCTGGTAACCATCTGAGCGGACCACACGGAGACCTCAGTCGCTTTCAGCTCTGGTAACGAGGTCACGACCGTACGTTGAGGGAATTGAAGGAGTCCTCTAAGGCGGGCTGGTATGTACTTTATTTTGCAATGAAATCCCGTTTCACTTGTGTCAAAAAAAAAAAGAGTCCTTTGCAAGTTTTCTTACTGCATGTTGTTGTACGGCTCTAAGGTAGAACCATCCATTACCAACCAGTGTCCAACGCCAACTGTAGATTGACTTATTTCCAACCAAGGCTAGAATGGGGTTTTTTTCATCTTTTCAAAGTTGGGACTAAAAGTTCATGATACATGTTCCAAAGTAGTATAAAAAAAAGTAGGAAGCAGTGAGTGGAAAAGTAGTTTTTTGAATGATCGGAATTGGAAGAGTCTAGAGATTGGCTATAGGTCCGGAGAACTTTTTGCCTTTCAAAATTCATAGTAATTTCAATTCATGCGATAAAATTATCAAAGTTTTTGCAACCCTCACCGTTTTTCTCAACACATCTCTAAAAACATTCACCTTGCATTCCATTGCTTTAGATTTGTCCAAATTCCTTATTTGGTTAGTTATAGGTGGTTCTACCTTAATTAACTTCTGAGAATTTTCTTCTTACTCCTTGAAGGATGGATTGGTGACTGTAGAAATCATCCATTTGGGTAACGACTGTGAGTGGGAATCTTGGGGTTTAAGAAAACCCAAAAGCCGAATCATTGGAAGTCGAGAAGACCTCTCCTTTTCACACAGAATTTGAGGATGAATAGTTGCACCATTGTCCTAGTAAAAGGCCATATTCGTTATATTGAGACTTTTTATAGTATCATTTTATCCTTGACTCAAAGATAAACCGCTTTTATCTCTTTACTAATATTTTCTTATAAAAAGTATAGGTACGAACACCAACTTTTAAAATTTCACAATAGGATCACTATTTCAGCATTATTTATTTTTGGTTTCAATTACTATTTTCTTTTTAAAAAATTTTCCAATAACTAGCATTTTGTCTCAAAATCTGCAAAAAGTCTCAATATAACGAATATGGCCTTCAGTACATAGAAAGATTCTTTGTCACACAAAAAGTCTAACTTGACGTTTACGTTAACGATTGTTGTTCTTGTCGGTGGTTGTTAGTGTTGTTTTCACTATTGTTAGGAGCTGGAMTGCTGGAGGAGAGATTTTATTGGAGAACCGCCGACCAGGAATTTGTCAACGTGGGAGGGGAGGTGCGTCGGTCGCTCTGTCCGTTCTAGTGAGACTGAGAAGAGCAGCTGACTGGCTCTGACTGGCTTTGTGTGAAAGATTTGTATATTAATTTTTATTGATTTTTGATTTGGATGCAGGACACTAAATCGTGCCCATAATTCCAGCTCTGGAGTTTGGCCAGCTCGTACTTGGCAACAATGCATCTTAGGGTCAAAACTCCCRAGAAGATTCAAGAAGGGGTCTTCCATGTGGTCTTTGTTTCGTGGATCCATCATTTGGGTGGCATGGTTGGATCGTAACGCTATTTGCTTTGATCACACGGCATGGTCCACAAGGAGACTCGAAGAAGTGCTTTGGGAGGCTTTTACTGACCACGCCAAAGTGGCATGGTTGAAGACTTCAAACTTGTGCGCCTTATATCCTGATAAAGAAGGCGTTTTCCTCAAAAGGTTTGATAGTATCTAGCTTCAAACCGATTTCTTTGGAGTGCGATCCCACAAGCAAATGCAGTGGGATCTGACCCTCCCCCAAACGGGAGCCTTTGCTTAAATTGCATCTCTATTGTTGCTTAGTGAGAGGCTTGTGGCCTCTCCTCTTCTAATGGTGATTCATCTCCTGCAAACTAGCGTGGATGGCTCTTTTGGGTTAGATGTTGGGGTCTTATTTTGGTCCTCTTAGTTGTCTTGAAAATGTAAAAAATTCTCCGCCAAGGACTTGTCCTCTGGTTCTATGTATTGTTTTCATTTATCAATGGGAATTGTCCATTTGTATCCAAAAAAAATTGGGCCCATGAATTGGGCCCCGCAAGGTAATGTTTGAGGATAAAAGTAAATAAAAGCCCCCTATATTGAGCTGTCACTAGGGTATGTTCTCTACCTTTCAAAGCTAATTTGGGGTCTCTGATTGCAAATGTGAATTCAGAAATTGCAAAAATAAAATTGTGCAAAAATTAAAAAAATTCTCCGTGTTCCTCTACGATAAATCTAGCTTGTGGGGCATATTTCATGGTCACAATATAATATCCTGTGATTTTGATGCGGTTTGTTTTAGAGGTAGGACGTTAAATTGTGCTATGAAGGAGAGCCCCCCCTCGTGCCTGACCTATCAGAATTCCCGGCTTGGCCCGTGGGACCCGGCCAAATGCAAGCGTGCAGGACCACAATGCTCCAGGACATCGATCCCGACAAAATTGAGGAGGAATACCATCGCCTCCATCCTGCGCAAAACGGTAGTTTTAGGGCTTAAAGCAACGGGTTAGGATTTTACGTTTTCTTTTAAACTATAAACTAATTTACATATCCCACATTGTTTGTCTTACCTCCTACCACTCCATGAGTATATAAAAAGTTGTCTCTTCAATTCAAAACACAAATCACAAATCACAAAAAGTTAAAATAGTTTTTTTAAGTTTTATTGAAAACAACTTGTTGTGGTGCAATTCAAAGAACATATTTCAAAGTTTCATATTTCAACATATTTTAGAGTTGTAGAACACATCTGCAGAATAGGTTCTCAATTCTACATCTAACTTTTGTTTTTGAAAAAAAACATTTCTTGGATCTCACAATTTACAAGGGAGTTACAACATATCAATTCCCCYTTGTGAAAATAGGGGAACTCTAAAGTTCTCCCTCATGATCACATTGGAGTTTAAAAGTCTCATGTGATCTTTACTTTCTTTATAAATTCTCTCCAAATTCYTCACGTGCAATCCAAATTGGTAGATTTTACAACACATTGACATATTTCACATTTCAATATTGTTTCCACTTAATCCTGGATAGATTTAATAATACACAATTGTCTTGTATTGATTGTCAAGGTAGTCCCCCAAGGTTGAAGACTTGTAAGTTGTCACTTATCTTAACCCCTAAAGTCCCAAGGCCATTTTTCTGTAAAAAACCCACTGAAAACTGTCATTTTTGTTGTATTAATCCAAGAAAACAAAAAAATAATTTTTTCCAAAATCTAAACTTAAGATCTTGTACTTCAATTGTCTTAGATCATGTGGTAAAAATTTCATGAAGTTTGACCATATAGATTGGAAGATATTAGCATTCAAAGTTGAAAAAGAAAGCTTTTTTGAACATTCATTTGGCATGCAATTTCAATTGACTGTGACCGTCATTTGTCAAAATTTGAACTACAAACTTTGAATTTAAAATTTTTATGTTGAAGAATTTAGTTGAAAGTCTAGAAAAAAATATTTCAAAAAAAAATCACTTGATTTTCAATCTTTAAAAAATTGTTAAGTAGAAGTAGGTTCAAGATTGAAAGAAAAACTAAATGGTTAATAGCTCTGAGATGGGATAGAAACACAATAATCCCAATGGTGAGATTGTTCTAGAAATTAAACTTCACCTTGTCCAACAATGTTTTTTGAAAAATTGTGAAAATTGTAATTATAAATGAATCCAATATGCTTTTTTTTCAAGAAAATCCTTAGATTGCCCGAAAAACAAGATTGTCCATAACTTTCTCATTACTAGTCCAAATAGAATGAATCAAATCTTCACATGTAGACAAAAATATATTATTTCAGAAATAAAAATTTAAAAATTTAATTTTGAATTTTTGCAAAATGTTTTTTGCTACCCGCCAAGTTCAATTCTGGGTTTTTTGTGGTATAACTTTTGCTCCCAAGCACCAATTGGAATAAAAATTATATTCCCACAAAGCTAATCAGTTTTTCTATCTTATGAGAAAGTTTCAAAAAGTTTCATCAAAAATCAAGGTCACAGGAACCTGCCCGAAATCCAAATTGTCCCTCGAGGGGACAATGTGACTTTAGGGGTTAAAGTACAAAATTCAATTCATTCAATTTGAATATTTGCAGAGTCTATAGATTTTGGAAATCTAAGAACAATCAAAATCTAAGAAATTGTATAGTTTTTAAACAACTAAAATCCGAAAGATTACTAAAATTGAACTTTTGAAATCTAGAAATTGAACTTTTGAATTTCATAAAATCCCTTTTAGATCTTACTTTCATTGTTGAACCTCAAAATCTCCTAGTGGAAGAAAATGTTTCAAATCACATGTGCGGAAGGGGAGTGCGGTAGGGGAGTGCGGAAGGGGAGGAATTGGTGCATTTCATGCAAGGGAAGTGATATAATGTCCTTGTGATTTTTTAATTGATATTCTAGTAATAAGAAGGCAGGGTTGAAGTTACATTACTTTGTCGATGTATTTCTAGTTTTCCACTAAGCTTTGGGGCGAGCTACGCATGCTCCTCAAACAAATCTAAGCGCATCTGTAATGTAAAGACGGGAAACATGCCTTGTAGCGGCAAATGGCAGGGCATTCCACAAGGCTTGCACACTTCCAGGGTTTTTTTATAACAAATTAATCCTATGCAAATCCAACAATCAAAATGTCAAATGTACTATTTGACATTGTAAAAAGAAGAAGAAGAAAAGATTTTTCATGCAAATAAGGGTAGGCCAGGTTTATTGGCACACATAACTTACAATGTTTGGAAAGATAAGAATAATGACTATTTCCATAGTGAGCCAACTTGAGGGCCCTTCATATTTTGCAAATTTGTTGGGTTTGGAAAGGATAATATGCCGATTGCATTTTGGCGTGTTTTTTTTGGAGTTTTTCCTTTACTATGTCAATATTGTCTTGAAAGACGGTTGCATTGCAAATGTACTAAACCCTTTGCTCAGAGCATCCTCAATCTACCCTCTATGTTGGACGCACGCCAACGGCAAGCTTTTCGTAGCTTATAGAAAAGCAACAAAACACTACACCAATGCTAACAACACCTTCCATGGCACTTTCGAGGATGTGACACTTCTTGGCTCCCATACGGAAAAAAATTGGCCTTTTGTTGTGCTCTCCAAACTCCTTTGCATTTCTTTGTCAACACTAATAATAGCGATGACTAAGCCTAAAAGGATGCAATCTTTGCCAACGAAGCACATCCAATACCCTCCTCACTTCTATCAATAGTGTTGCGCACAATTGCAAAGTTGTGTAGGGTTCCAAATACCGTCATTGCATTGAGGTGCTTGAAATGGAAAAAGCCATGTACATTGAATAAAAGGAAGACATGAGTACCATCTGCACATGCCGTTGCAATGTAGATATGTTCTAACACTAGAATGAGCCCTGTTGTTTTTCATTCAAGAGATCTAGAGCTCTGTCACTTCTCACTCAAAATGATCTAATGTTAATATCCAAATCGGCCCCACTCTGTTTTGTCGATTGTTACTTTTTCCACTCACCCCACATTTCATTGCTATTTCAGGGAATGAAAGCGACAGGTTTTGCAGTAGTGTTAGGGCCTCTTCACAATATGGCCGACCAAGTTGAAAGGCATTGGGATTGAGTGGCCAAATTTTGGTGAGAGTCCGAGGAAATGAGCAATAAATAGGCCACAAAACTAGGAATTAGAGCCTTCGGCCGGCCATAGTGAGAAGCCTCCAAAGGCCAAAGTCCAAGCCCAAAGTCCAAACCTACTCCATTTTTTCGATTTATATCCTTTCTTTTTATATTAGAATCCATCCAATTTTGAAATTTTCCGTGAATCATTACCCATGTAACAATTTTTTCAAGCGGTAGGTTAAAAAAACATAAGACAGGAGTCAGAAATGACCTTGGAAAAAAATTACAGCACATGATGCCCTCACCATTGAATAAGGAATATGAAGAAATATAAATGGAATAAAAAGGTTGGATTAGACATTGAAGGGAAGTAGATACATTGATTGCTAAGACTCATGGATTTTTGTAGTGGAGACATTAGGAAAATTTTCAGCCCTGTGGAGGGCTATTAAGACTTCATTTTTGGCACCCCTGTAGTGCTAATACAGAAAAATAAAAATAAAAATTTTATTTTCAAAAAATATTTTATTTTCAAAAAAAATAATTTTGAAAAAAACATAAAAAAAGTAGTCAATCTCATGTGGCGTTGACATGCCACATTGGATTCCAAATTTAAAAAAATAAAAAACAATTTTTTTTATTTTTTTATTTTTTGTAATTGCGCCGCATGGGTGCAAAACTAACAATCTCTATGAGGGCTGAAAATTTTCCTAATGAGTAGGGTTCAAACTTCAATGGCGTCAAACAAAATAGCAAAAGAACAAATGAACAAAATAACAAAGGGGAGGAGCATCCTACCTACTACATCCATTCTGGTCCAATCTAAAGGCAAAGATTTTGTCAGTTTTTAATATTTTTGATTTTTTTTCTTTAAAATTCGACGGACTCTTGATCATAGTTTGGGTTACCATTTTTGGCTGGCTCAAATTCTAATCGAGAGTTTGTTTCCATGTAGGTAGCTAAGTGGGTGACAGACTTTGGATTGTGTCACCTTGTGAGAAGGGTTGAGAGGCCAAAGTCTTGGGATTCTCAAATTTGATTGGCTGAAACCGACAGGATCTTGACCTTGTGTCGTAGTGTGAAGTGGCCATTAGTGTTAAGTTGCAGTGTAAGAGCATCCCCACTGGCCTGGCAAACTATGGGTGGGATTTGGCTTGCAAAATGGGAAGGCACGGACGCCCCACCCATGGCTTGTTAAGAAGCCAAGGAGGATAATAGCAAGGGCAATAGCAAACTATAGTGGCAACCTTTCATAGGAGGCAATACCCACTCATGTTTACTTTTCATGCACTTCATTTTGTCTCATACGGATTGCAAGCCAAGCTTTGGCTTGCAAAACCACCCCTTTTGCAAGCCGCTAGAGGTTTTGGAGCCGGCCTCTTAAGAAGTTCATCCGTTTTGCAAGACAGGTGGAGCACTTTTGCAAGCCGCCTTGGACAAAGTCATCCGTTTTGCAAGACGGGTGGGGATGCTCTTAGTACTTGCATCCTCAACTGAAGGATCACAAATTCACAACCGACTTACTGCCGGCAACCAACTAACTTAACTTCTGAGTATATAAAATATGAAAAAGGGACTGCTGCGTCAGGCACGGGCGAAGTCTCCAGAAGAGTTCAGAAGATCCGTTCAGTCATTCCTTCGAGCGATTCGCGAGGAGAAGGAAGGAAGGAACTGAAGGAGGTTCACGTGGGATGATGTTTCGGGCAGTGGTGTGAGGGCAGCTGGCACTTTTCTCTGAGGGGTTGATTAGACACCTAAGCAACCCTCAAATCGCCCATGATCCATCTCCAAAAGCAATTATTTACCTACGTGGAAGAAAGTTAACGCTTTCTTTTTTTTTCTTTTTTTGAAACACATGGACAAATTCCACTGATAAAGGAAAAAGTACACAGAACCAGAGGAACCAGTCGCCGACGGAATCATTTAGTTTGTCAATTTTTAAAGCTTTTACTATTTTTCAAACGCAAAACAGCGCCCTCAAAGGATCCAGCACCACCACGCCAAGCCGGGTCATGGAAGCCGGGTCATGGAAGCCGGGTCATGGCCAGAGCAACTCCACCAAAGTTAACGCTTTTAGAACCAACCTTTGACCCTTCTTTTGCATATTGTATCCAAATGTCGCATTCTTAAATGCATTGGAACCTCCTTTCACTTGCCAACAACACAATATGAAAATCCACCTAGCTTAATAATAGTAATTATGCATTGTACCAATTTGTGGCGGTTTGGATGTATCCACCTTAGAACTACAAGGAGGAGCGGAACCCCACCGCCCTCTTTGTCCAACAAACAAGACAAAGGACATCCATTCCACCCGCTTGGAATTTTTTTCAATTTGCTTATTGTACCCAATTAAACACTTTATTAAACACTTTATATTTTTTTTCATATAACTACAATAGAAGATCCTAGCTAATAATAGAGGTTATCCCAACTATACACAACGTTACGTGCTCAATCATCTTACCTCCGCTACAAACCTAACTAAACCCAAGGTTTTTTTTTCATTTATTGTAGGCAGTGCCTTAAGCGATCTCCACTACCGTGAGGAAGCTATTTACATCCATAAAACAGATGAAACCTATGTTATATCAATGGAACTTTGTTTCTTCATCCACTAGGTACTATAGGGATTAAGGTGGTGRTTCATCAAAGCATTAGATGTTTTTTAGACCATCTAGAAGACTACGAGTTCCCTGGTTGTGGGAACACATTGAGAACTCTGGGAACTCTGCCACGTAGGCAATCTAACGTGGCATAGAGATTGCCATGTCAGATAATACTAATTAATTAATTAAATTAATTAATTCTTAATTCTTAAAAAAATAATTTTTTGAAAAAGAAAAAGAAAATTTAAATCAGTTTTCATTTTCATTATACTTTCTAAGATTTTTGGAAAAAAATAATTCAAAATTCAAAATTCAAAATTTTAGACCAGCAGTCGCTGGTTCCCTATGCAGGGAACAGTTTCAGGGAACAACCCCGAAACAGGCTCTTGCGGGGCTGAAAAAACATCTAATGAAGCAAGGTGATTTTGGTTTAGGTGACACGCTTCTAAACTTACATCACATGATGATTTATGTCTCTCATAAGCTTTTTTTCCTTTTTTTTTCTTTGAAACACATGGACGATTTCCATTGATTTGTGACAAGCTTTTCTATTGCTGGTCGGTATATGAATTTTTTTTTTCAATGATAAAAATATGATTAAAGCTCCATTTCTTTTCCTTCATACACCTTGAAAGCGGGACCTTCTGCATGTGACTGCTGATTTTCAATGCAGCCTATGAACGGTTTCAAGAACTGTACTTCAAAATTTTTGTCCCCCTACTATAATCTTATATTTGCTGAAATCAGAAAATTCAATGTGCAATTCTTCCTTTTTTTTATACATCCCTTTACATTCATGTATTCACTATTCACTACTTCACCTTTAAGTTACCCAATCCAATTTGTGGTTGTTTTGGCTGTACCAACTTTATGGTAGAACCACCCATCACCGACCAGGCCCCCGTGGCCAATGTATAGGTCCTCGAAAATTCAATAGAGACTTTGACTAATTTCTAACCATCATGTCTTGGTTTCCAAGCATCTTCTAACCATCACTGTCATGACACACATGCTTGGTTTTGAGAGCCAAAATAGTCTTTGACTGAGCAATTATGAAAGGCTCTATGTGTTGGGAATGGGTCCACATCAATTTTGGACTTCCAAAACTCATAATAATTTCAATTCAAGGTGGAAAATTACCAAAAAATTTGCAATCCCCATAATTTCTATCTTCCTACAACTGAAGGCAGAAAATTTTCATTGCCATCTATTGCTCCATATCATGCACAAAATGCTTAAAACAGCTGGCCGGCCAGTTCTAAGGTAAGGTGCTCATCAAGCGCCCTTTTAAGGGCTGGTTGGCCTTTTCGATGAGTTCAAATGTTCAAAAATATTTTCCTTTATTTTTAACTTGAAGACAAATTATCGCACTGATCGACACTCTCGATTTGCAATGGGAAATTGCCGCTTGTCTAATATAATTCTTAGCTATGGCATTAGGGTTTCGTATTGATTGCTGGTGGTCCTAGTACGTGAGTGCAGGGTTTCAGTCATTGGAAGTCCGCGATTCTAGCTGTGAAGACCAGCTAAAAGGCAGCCAGCGGCAACGTACAGGGGCCCGTTCTCAACGATTTGTAAGCCTGATGCAAAAACTCTGTCTGTCTGTCAATCCTGAACGCTCCGTCTTGCTTGTACACGGTGCATCCTTGTGGTGCCTGGGATGAATATGCTGTAGGAATTATTTACTGTAATGGAGATTGGAATTGGAATTGGAGGGGGGCTAGCTTGTTCTAATAATCTTCATTTTCTTGTCCAGCATCTGTTTTTCCCACTGATCATAAAGGAGGACCAGCAGGTCAAGTTTGTGAATCCAAATTTTGGTCCAATTGTGTGTTGATCTGATTTTCTTGGCCAGGAAGCCGGCCACTAAATAGCTGGTGCTTCGAGTGAATTCCAAAGGCAGTCGATCGCTTCTTGTTTTCCAACTTAAACTTGAAGGTGTTTTTTCTACCAGTGTACACGTCATGGCTCCACCTAGAGTCTCTCCGTCGGTCTTTGGGTATTTGACTAATCTTTGATGACTACCTTAGTACCAGTTCTCAAGTTGGAAAGAAACACTGAATTTGAGGTTATTACTTGTTAGAATAGAGCTCGTTGTTATGTTTTCTTTCTTTGGAAGAGGTTATAGTTAAAATAGATTATAACAAGGGTTGGATGCTGGCCACGAGATATGCAGAAATGTTGCAGACCAAGTGCCAGCCGTCAACTCTAATTTTGATCTGGAACATGCCCTCACTACCGACTCTGCAATTCGGAGGGCAACACCTCAAATCTATCAATGCATTGCAATCGGCCCCTCTTCTCCTACTTTAGTTGACAGTAGCCAGGCATGGCAGACTCCAGMGTTCGAAGGATTGGTTTCAGGAGGACAGGAAGAYGCAAATTCTACAGTCCCCATGCAGCTCTTGAAGTTGGCCACGCAAGAGGAAAATGGTGAGCATCTTGCAATTTTAGTTTCATGTGGACTCTTTCTTGTAGCAACCGTGTGGGAAACGATGCTAGCTGAATATGTAAATGAATTTATGGCCTAATAATAGTCTTGGATTGTCTTGGATAATCCAAGACAATATGATTATCTTGGATGATGGCTGGTACAACCACTTTTGAGTGCATTGGAGTTCATTGTGACAAAAGTGTCACAATGCACTCAAAATCCAATTTATTTTTATGTAATAAACCCCTCAACCCCCCAAAATACTTAATTAAATTTTTTTTTGACCCCCCCTCTCCCTTTTTATAATTTTCAGGAAGCAAGAACTGCTCCAAACAATATGGGATATGTTTCCCAGTATCTGTATTCGTATTCGTATTTGTATTTGTATCGTATTTGTATTTGTATTTGTATCGTATATGTGTTTGAGATCGTGTCCAAGATCAATGGTTGTGGCGGGGGGTTTGTAATTTTTTTTAAATAAAAAATCAACGGCTTTGGTTATTTACGAGGGAGGGAGGGGGGAAACTAATACCAAAATGATTGGCAGCCTCTTTTCACTRGATAGTGGCCTAATAATATACTACCTCTGTTTCCTGAAAAAGATCTGAAGCGTTTCCTTTGTACAACTAAAAGAAAACACAAGTCTTTCTCAAAACAGAAGGAGTATATATGTACGAGGGTTCAAACTTCTTCAATATCTCACCCATCTATRTCTACCAATCCCAATCMCMGTCACACAAAAAAACAAGCCACTCTTTGAAATATCATAAGTCACAAGCCTCTCTTTGAAATATAGTAAGTCACGTAGAATTTGATGATCTTATGCCTTGAAAGGAAGCAATTTTTCAGAAGATCCTTGAATGTGAATAATGTCCCACAAGGAAGGAGACATTATTTGATGAATAACGGTATGAGAAACTGTTTGTTTAACTATAATTTAATGGAAAACCAAGTAAGTGCATCTCCCAAATGAATGAACTCGTTTTTTGTGGCTGAATCAAACTGTGGACGTCTGCAGATCTCTTACTGATTCATCCAAAGGCCAAAGTGCAAGYGAATCGCATCRTCACCGAGCAATATATCTTCGTTGTCAAGAGGTTTCTGTTTTGGTACATGGTGACAGAAAATGCAGATCATGTGCCTCACTCGCAAGCGTTTKCTCGCCTTCTACGTCGCTTGAGYCGAGAGTTAAGAKCTGCACCTCCTCGCCGASGTTTCCAGTTCGCCTATTGCTCCGATCCTTGTGARTATCTCGAATGTTTGGAGGAAATGCTACGTGACATTGAGGAGACAAGGGAGAGCCTGAAAGCTAGTGAGGTGACTTTAAGTCCAGATAAACATGTTTATGTTGGCAGGAGGATTGACAGCTATGTGCAGTGTCTGAGTGCAGCGGCCGCTGAGCTCCACACCTCAGTATAATTGACACACACTCTAATTATCACTCAGCACAGTTACTATTATTAAACATGCATTGTTTTATGCATTGTTTTATTAGATTGTACAGTAGAACCTCCCTTACTCACTTAGTCCAGGATTGGTCTGACATATTGGTTTAGAGAGATTTATTGGCCAAGAGGGTCAGATCTAGTCACAACCTTTGTAATGTGGCCCAGTCCGGTCCGGTCTGACATATTAGCTTATAGAGGGTTTATTGGCTTACAGAGGAGCGACTTAGAGAGGTTCTACTGTATTGGCAAGTGAAAGAGAATTTTGACGCAGTTTTGCATGCCTTATTTGGACATCATATGAATAGGTTATAGAATTTTAAAGCACAGGTACTAGGTGTAAGTTAACCCTCGAGTGCGGAGCATCTTGATTCATCTCCAAAATTGACGATTTGAGAAAAATCATTATACAGTGTTATTTGGAAGCGTAATTTGAAATTGATATGCAAATAAAAGTTGTAGACTGAGAGTTGAAAATTCCATCTGTACGGTTAGATTCACCAATCCTATCACCAAATATTTTTTTATAAATTTGAAAGAAAAATTTCAAAATTCCTTAAAAATTCAATAACAAGCAAAATATTATCATTTTTAGGGGTCAAATTTGTTGGAAGGGATTTGAAATGAGATTCTCTTGACATGGTGATTTTTTGAAATTTTTGGATTTTAATATCTATGACCTCATTTTGGCAAATCCAGTTAGTTTTGAACTAAAGCAATGCAATTTTGGCTTGGTCAACCACTTGATGTACTTGTACATTGGTAATTTTAGAAAAAAAATATGTACTCTAATACCACCAAATCCAACCATTAGATAGAACAACTCGATATAGTATCTTCACAAATTAAAAGAACTTTCATCCAAGCAATTGGAGGATGAAATTTCAATTTCAATTTCAATCTGTTCATTGTCTATAATGTGGACGTCGGAGCGCTCCAAGATTAAACCCAACTCTTTTAGTAAGACTTTGATTCACGTTTTCATTTTGTACTCATTGCGTGATCAATATCTAAGGAAAGAGTGATGCTTTTGGTCCACATGGAGGTGTTGCATGTTGGGGAGTGTTGATTATAGGTGCACATACCTTATATTTCAATCATACCTTGTACTAAATATCTTTGTTGTTTGATATTGGGATGCTATATTCTTGGGTGTTCATCCTCAGGGTACAAATGTACAATAAGCAAATCCTTTTTTTTTTCCAGCACCCAACCAAACATTTTCTCAAATCTTCTAAAAACAAATGAAAATCACCGCACAAAGCCAAACATTTCTCAACATTGGAAAAACCTGTTGTCGGTATCACACACTGGCTCAAAATTGATGAAATATTACAAGCAAGTGCACTTTCCTCGGTAAATGACATAAAACTTGACGGATTCTTATCTTTGCAAACTGTCATCAACTTCATACTTGAATCCACAAGGAGTGTTCACGTGCCACTCTGTGAGCTTTTTCTTGAGTCAATTTGAACAAAAGGTACCAAGTTGCAAGTCAATGGGCGGTGGATGCTCTACAAACACATGGTTCAAGTAATATTGGTAAGGGAGAGGCACCCAATGGCGTCCATGTACCCAATGCCGTCTATTTCTAGGTCAGGCATTCATTCTAAAAACACAAATGTAGCGGTATTGTAGACTGCTTATTATTTTAGGTCAAAGAAATAAGTCATGTACTGCTTACCTACATTTATGGCATGAAATGATTAAGTCTTGCACATTTGGACGGCATTGGGTACAAGGACGCCATTGGGTGCCTTTCCCTTAGTGCAAGATGACGAAAGCTTGAGCTATCCTCATGATGTTGCTTTGGAAGATAGAAAGCAAGGGCTATTATCGTAGCATCTAACCATAAATGAAGAATTACGCTTCAAAGATTTTATGAGGGAAAAATTCAAAAAAATCGTATAGCTTTTAAATTCCCCAACAAAGTTCAAGCAATAACTATAATGTTCTGTAAGAAATTTCATCATAAATGGTTCATAATGGAGCATAACCCCAAGAAAATCATGTTGTTGCATGCGTATATATGTGGCCAAATTGAGATAGATACTTAGAATCGATTGCTTATATGGACGCCATTGAACATTTGGGTAAAGCTGAGATTGGAGAACCTTTGAGCCACATTGATTGCTAGCTACGGTGTTGTAGAAATTGAAGCTTATTGCGAGGGAGATGATTCATGAATATACTGGAGCTTTCAATTTGACAATGAATTGATATAGTTTAAGTCACAAATTTGTTTAATCATTAAGTTTTTATCTCCCATTTTCTTTGTTGTGAGTCCCGACTAAAAGAGTATCTAAATTCTCTTATGACACTATATGAATAAAGCCTGCATTTCTTAAAGTACTCCAACTAAAGATGGACACCCATGTATAAAAATTGAACAAATTTTAATTGGTAGAAAAGATTAAAGATCTTTGTGAACTCTACTTGCAAGAAAAGAATCAAGACTTGTTGGCCTGCAAACTCAGGTAGAAAATAGACCCTATATTCTCATGAATTGAGGCTGGACATTTGAAGCAAAATATGGGTTGCAAAGTCCATTTTCTAGCTAATAAATTAACTCAGGAAGGACGCAGGGATCCCTGAGGAAATCATCATTTCTAAAACTGTGGGAACAATTGGTATTAAAAAATTCAAAAGAACTCATTTGAAGTCAAAATACTGTAAAAGATTCTCCCCTTTCCACACAAAATTCCAAGAATGAATAGTTGCACTTTTGTCATCCATAATACCACTCTCATCCGCAGTGTCCTTCTTGGGTTAAAAGCTTTCAAGATGCAAGCAAATGCTCGAGAGGGTCGCATATTTCCACACTAAGGTAGGCCAACCCAATACCAACCATTGACCCAAATGTAATACCACCCAAATGTAGGGTTGTCATTGATTCTAAAGTGAGAATTTATGACAGTGATACATGCTTTAACTTCACTTGTCATGATGTTAAGGCATGTATGYATGTCATAGATTATAATTCTAAAATCAACAAGAGTCCTACATTTGAGTGGTATTAGGTCAACAGTTGGTATTGGGTTGGCCTACCTCAGTTGCCGTCCGGTGGCCACTGCTACCGTAGCAACAACCGTACCCCTGACCACGATCGTCCGGTCAAAGTACAGTCCTGCACAAGTGCACCGCCGATTGAACAAGCCCACAAACTTGGCCTGCAATGCCGATCGAGGCAGCATTGGCGCTCCATTGAAGCTTCATCTTCAGTAATTCGATGGAATTCGACAAAACCCACCTCCCAGTGATCGATTTCTCATCGTCCAGAGCCCAAATTGTGCAGCAGATTGCCCAAGCGTGCAAGACTTGGGGTGGATTCCAAGTGCTCCACCATGGAGTGTCCACGGAGACTGTATCCGATGCCAGGGCGCAGAGCCGTGCCTTGTTCGCCCTCCCTACGGAACACAAGCTGCGGGCGAAGCGGATGCCTGGAGGATTCTCGGGGTACGGGAATGGCGCTGTTGTGAACGCGGAAACACAGAATGAGGAATACTACTCGGAAGCCATCACGCTGGGGTATGGGAGCGATGACGCTGTGAGTGTTTACGATAATCACACTATCAACTACTCTTAACCCTTGAACAACGCAGGGGTGACCCTGGTAATCATCAATTTCTAAGACCGTGGGCGTCATTGGCCTAAAGAAATCCAGAAACAATTGTTGGAAGTCAAAGCACTGTAGAAAATCTTCCCTTTCCACCACAAATTCCGAGGATGGATAGTTGCATTTTTGTCCTACCCAGGAAGATGCTCTCTCATTCATCGACCAGGAAATGGCCTCAGTGTCGTTTAGGGATTAAGATATAATCCACGTTATTACAATGGTCGAGTCTCACGTGCTCTTGTTAGCAAATCAAAGAGGATTCCTCCGCACCAAAGAACRCATTAGTTGTACACCTTGTCCAAGGGTTATAGGGGTTCAAARTTTAATTTAATTGGTTGATGATCTACACGTGACAGACACGAGTTCTAGTGTTGAGGTAGTTTACATTTGGAAATCAATGTGTGCTCAGTTTGCAATAATTTGARTATCGTATGCGTCAGTATGGTGAGCACACCAACTTGCAACACTTTAAGYAGAGAGTGTCTTATAGTTTTAATTACTAGAATGGTCAGTTTTTTATGTAMTCTTGTTAGCAAATCAAAGAGGACCACCGATAAATGCATTATTATTATACCATGTGCAAAGCCATAAAAGGTTCAAAGATTTTTTGGTTGATGACCCATATTGACATGAGTTCAGATATGAGAGGTAGTATTCATTCTCAAAATGGATATGCATTGAGTGGGCAAGAATTTGGAATGTCGCAATTTGGTGTGAATACCTTAGAATATGGATATGCAATAGTTGTTTCGATCTGGAGAGTTGTCCTTCGGTTTTAAGGTTGGCAGAGATACATGTATTTATTAGATGGTTCAAATAGTTAACTTACTTTCCAAGGAAGTGTTGTAAGAGTTTGAATGCCTTCAATTCCACCTAATTCCTGATTTTGATTTTCACTTCCAGGTGCTCACGAATGGAATCTATAAAGCTGTGAAGCATCGAGCACTTTTGAATTCAGAGAAATCGCGGCTTTCTCTTGCATACTCTTCGTATCCCCCTTCCAATGTTGCAATTATTCCTGCTCCCGAGTTTGTAAGCGACGACAAGCCTTCTCCTTACAGACCTTTCTCATGGGCGGACTTTTCGGCAGCTAAACAGAAGCACGTGACGAATCCTCTGCTCGGTTTACTTGCGCAGTCCTCGTAACTTCTCTCAAGACCGTCAATATTATTAAATATGGTAATGCAATGTACTGCCATCCAAACWGAGAGGTACAGTATTCTGATTCTCTTTCTTATTACCTTTCCATTAAATTTGCTGTTTGGGGTGGGAGTCATTCATCAGTGGGATGGCCAAGTAACGTAACAGGAGCTGTAAAATTTTGTTCCTAATGTTTATGTCGTTACAAGATGAGAGATGAAGAGTTTATACGGARAGGGTGTACGTTGGTACTAGGAGTATATTCACAGTGACTTACTGTAGTGAATTTCAACATTGGAACCTTCTTAAAGTGACWATTTATTGTCACACGTTTGACACAAAAACCGTAACCATTTTTCTACAGAATTCATGCTCCATTACAGTTATCGGTTATGTCATGCTGCCTTGTCCATGCCTGCGTTGCTATTTAGTTTATAATTATTTGGGGGTGTGAGGCTTGTATTGGCCTCTCTGAGTATTGTCTTCACGGGTGCTCCTGGATTTGTTGGATACGTTCAAACCAGTGTTCCTCCTGCCCTAATCTCCTCACTCACCSAGTTAACGACTTGCCACCCAAATTGCCTAAATTGATGTCCCTATCAGCTGCATGTTTTGTCAACAACGTGCTGGAATTGTGACTTGTAACCATCTCTAGAGAAGAGACTGCACCTCTCACAATTGGATTAATAAATCACAGTCCAACAGACCATCAGAAATACCGGCATTGCACAAGCACAGACTATGAACCGTTTTTCATGCTTGGAGTGGAAGCGATTGAAGGTACTTGAAGCTGACTTCACTTACTCCAACCACGCTCTCCACAAACCATCGATCTCCATAAGTACACTTGATAAAAAAAAATGCTACACATAAAAAAGAATTCGAAAAATTATCGCAAAACCTTCTCAAATTACTTTCAAACAAATATAGTTATTGTAATTAAGATCAAATATGTTCTCATGGACTGGTTCTGCACTAAGATGCAATTGACTTCAATAGAATCAGTCCATAGAAACAACCAAATTAACGATATATCTGCAACTTACTCCAGGTCCACCACATTCATTTTTTGAAAATTCTTCATCAGAGGCAGAATTGGGTCATCAGCGGACCGTGGCAATCGTCGAAGTAGCGCATATGGAGCCTTGCAGGACATTCATTTTCCATTTTCCACTCTGGAGCTGAGATCCAAAACCTGAGCTGATTTGAGGTATTTTCGGGAGGCTTCACATATATGAATATGTACATAACACAGTTATTTTACAGTTGTCATCGTGATTGTCTCCAATTAATTAGGTGTAGAAATTTCCTAACCTTTGCATGATTACTGCTTAACAATTGAATGATTTGAAAATCCATCCCCTGACGTCAAGTTCTTCTGCCTGTGCTCCAGGGTAAAGAATGACGCTGCGGTTACCCGTTTTTTACTCCTTCACAATCATCATCAGCTTCATTCTACTCATCGCCCTGCCTGTATGGTAGGTCAAGCATTCTCACCCACACTTTCTAACCTTCCGTWGACTAGGAATTAGCGTTTCCAGTTGATTAGTAATTCAAAGACGAGCTTGTGAATTCAAGGATTAGTGGTCACCATTGAAGTAAATCCTTTTTTTCCCAAACACAGCAAAACCTAAAACCAAAAGAACTCCCAAAATGTACATCTAAAGAATATTGTGAACCAGAGACTATTTCAGGGAATTGTACGGCGACTTCTTCCGGGACTTCGTCATCATCGCACTAACATCAACATCAGCATTCCCGGATCCCCCTCCCCCAAGCCCCATTGAAGAAGAATTCTGCAATCCTAATCTTTTCCCCCCCAGCCACTGGACGCGCCTCTCCCGCGAGCCCAACCGAAAACGAACCACCACCCGCCCACGCATGCTCCACGGCACCATCGCAGTCCAACACGCGATCTACCATCATCAACACCCCGAGAGCTGCAACTCCAAGCGCTTCCTCATCTATCAAACCAGCGGCAACGGCAACGGCATAGGCTCCGTCTTACACCGCACAACAATCCTCCTCCAAGCTGCTCTCGACCTCAACCGCATCTTGGTGCTGCAYCCACAACCTCAAGGCCAATGGGTGGATRCGCCTTTCTGCTTCAACGCCTACACCCTCGACAGCTGCTACTTCGAACCGATCACAAACTGCTCCATCGGGGATGCGATGCAACACAATAACTGGGAGAATTTTCCATGGTTGGATGCCGAAAGCTACCAGCGGAACGAGGATCGCGTCTTGAAGTACGATTATCAGCAAAGCAGCGCGCTCTTTCTGATTCGGAGGACTCCTGTGATGTTTCATGAATTGCTGAAACAAGGGAATCTCTCTGTGAATGAGTACTACTGGTGGCGAGCGCAAGGAGTTGCATACATTGTGCGCCCGAATGCAAGAACTTTACAAGAGATTGAACAGCGAAGAGCGAGGGTTTTCGGGAATATGACGATCGAGGAAGGGGTGGTGTCGGTGCACGTGCGGCGGGGGGATAAAGGGCGGGAGAGTCCGTTGGCGGGAGATGAGGCGTATTTGAAGAGGGTGGAGGGATTGGTGGAAGAAGGGTATTTGAAGAGGAGTATTTTTTTGAGCACGGAGGATGCGAATRCGGTGCGTTTCTTTACGGGCCTCCAAAATAAGAATTGGAGGGTGCGTTGGACGAAAGTGCCACGGCAAGAGGGGTTCCAAGGGAGCACGGCAGAGTTTGCGAGGACCGTTGGGTGGGACGAGGAGTTTTTGAACAGCTTGTTGAATTTGGAGTTGGCATTAGAGTGTGATGCATGGGTGGGGATGATTGCATCAAATTGGAACCGGCTAGTGGATGAGCTSCGATCGACGGTGCGGTGTAAGTATGGGCGGCCCTATGTAGATGTCTTTGTGGGAACCAACATCACAGACTACGATTGGCGGTGACATTGGGTAAGCATCTCAATCTCATCTAATAGAGTTTGGACAAAACTTCTCAAGGAGTATGGAGGGTCAAGGTGCCCACCTCAACTACATGTCACAATCCACATCCATAATAGATTGTATGAAACTAATAACATTTTTCTGAATGGCCTATAAATCTTCATATAAATGAATCTCTTTGAATCCAAAACATACAATTTYTATGAAACAATAGTTTTAGGACTCTCACAAATTTTGCATTGTTCGTTTTATTGTTCAATCAATCTCTATATCATAATTAGCATTCTACAACAATTGTGTGACTAATATGACTATCTTCCTTGGAGGGGATTTATCCATGTTTGTCACATATGCTCCAAATTAAGATTCGTATCAAATTACCACTATCAATAAAATTTTATTTTTCAAGTATTTGCTTGTTTATGGATTTTTGATATGTTTTATACTTCAAGAAATTATCTTACTTACATACCTAGAYTTTTTTAGAAACATAGAGTAAAAATAAAAATACCTTGTACTTTCAATTGCAAAAGTATTAATAAAATTTGGCACACCTTTTGGTATAAAATATGTGTGATTAATGTGACTAACCCTATTCTAAAGGAATTAATCTCATTCATAACACTATTAAATAGAGTATTTTGTTTTATACTCACATATAGTCATTTTGAAGCTTTGTGGACACATGAGCAAGGTCTATGGACTCTTCAAAGGTAGCACTAACCTAATTGCTAAACGTTTTGTTCTTTAATACCTAAAAAGTGGCCTTAAACGAATACTACTATGATTGAAAACRACACGGKCAAAATGACYACAACTTTTCAAAAGCAACCAATGATTGAGAGTAGAGACTCTTCTTCCTTCAAGGATGTTCATTCTAGGAGTGAGTCTATTGTTAAATGTAGGCTCATATATTATCCACTTTCAAAAAAACTATAAAATACTACTTTGAGTGTCAAAAAATTTCAAATTTACTTWGATTGCATTTCTTTAAAATCACTAATAACCATAACCATTAGTTTATGTTTTAACATTTGACTTGTCAAATATTGGGACTAGAAAAAGTGTTGTTTTTAGGTGGTATTACAGTTGACACCTTAGTAGTGAGGATCCTCAGCCGGGTGATTGCAAGAAACACTTGTACTATTTGTTGCGTTTTGGGACAATACTCATGAACTTTTTTGGAGTAGTTTAAAAATAGAAAACTAATTTTTAAAATTTCTTAAAAATATAGTCAATGTATACACCTTTAAGATGAAGATAACCACCGAAGAAAATTCATAGAATAATTCTCTAACTCTGAGAACTAAAAAAGTGCCAAATCTCAAGAAAATAGGTGTTTTGATGTGAAAATTACTTAAAAATAGTAAAAATAAGTAAATTCAAAAAATAAAAAGTGTCTATTTGTAACAACTTTATGAAGATGGTTATCCACCAAAAAACACACCAAAATAATTATTTATATGTTTCAAAATGCAACATGTATACAACACTCTTTAGACCAATATAGAACACACTTGGAACATGATTTTGGAAATCCCTCTCTTGGAAAGGTGTATTTTTATTAGAAGAATCAGCCTACCAAATTTCACAATCTAATTCATCAAAAAACGTAGTGGTTAGGTACTAAAAACCTCCAAATTGGCAAGTGTGACATTGAATCGGGCTCTATTTTTGGATAGTAAATTATTTTTGAAAATTACAAAAAAATCAGTCAAGATTCATAGTAGTCATGAGTACCTTCCCTATAAATCTTGAGTCATTTGGAGTCAAAACAAAAAAGTTATGGCCAAAAATTAGATGAGCACGCAACGTGTGACGTAAAATAGGACAGGTGTTTCTTGCAATCACCCAACCAATATCTAGGGTGAACCATCAGTTAATTCACTTTTTGCCAGTGGAATTGTAAAAAATTTGGTTGTAGTTTAAAAGCATTAAGAAACAGTGAAAAAATCTATAAACTTCATATATAGAATTGAAAATAGAAAAAAATAAATAACTGAAAATACTGAAAATACCAATTAAAAGAACTAATTAAATAAACATAGTTCGTAAAACTCAAAAAACATCTTAAGCATTGCCCCTAGTCCTTCTCATGTTAGTATAGGTACGTGATAGGATACCAAACCTGCCTATTTTWATAATTCCTAGTGGTATTCAAGGTAATATTATGGTGGAAATATGGGATGAATAGATTTATCTTGCGAACATGAGGTCACATAACATTGTATAACCAAACAATGATCTTCCCCACACTAGGAAGATATTAAGACTACCTAAATGCTTGGGAAGAATTATCAATTGATAAAAAGATTGGAATTGGCTGAGGATCCATGTAAGACAATTTTACTCACGTGAAAGGGCTCCATTTCAAAGATGCAAATGGTCCTTACCTCATTGATACATAATGTTCCATGTATCTAGACTCTAGAACTCTAGCTCCTACRTCTTGCTATTGCAATACAAGAATGCATGCTAGTGAATGGAATTGTTTATTGTACCCAATTGGATGACAATTYCCTCTTTTGTGGCCAACAACCACAAACCTTGCTTGCATGGTAACTAAAAATTCTCAAATCAAGTACATTCACTTCTATTTTCATTTGCTAACATCTTCATGTGAATTTTCTCCCCATTTGTGTTCATAAATGTTGAATCTCAAAAATGTGTTTGTTTTACGTGAGGATACCTCATTGCTGGCTACAGTACAACCTTTTAGAAAATCTGCAAGGTTGTGATTGCCTCTTTTGAATATAGTGTCAACCTAGCACAACGGAGGTAACATGTGGAGTGATGTGCAAGAAGATTAGAACCCTTGGATTACCAAAAGCTTGAGTTGCCGTGCAAGCATGAAGAAAAAGCATGCATCAATGAAATTGGAGGGCTACAAAAACACCAAATTTGTAGACATTGCATCATGCTCATAATTAAACACATGTCATTTCCTCCCAACCAGAATACGCAGTGGACGTGGATCCAAAGTCCGGAAAAAACTCGTAGTTAGTTCAAAATTAAGGTAGACGTATCTATTTAGGACAACCTTGTGTAATGACTTTATAGAATGACCTACTGTGGGCAACAATTGGATGCCCCGTTGGATGCATTGTCCATTGAAAAAGATTCTTTGTTTTGACYGTCTCATCTACTCATCTCTCTTCCTTCCTTGATTAGGGAGAAGTATCAAAGCTAACCATAATAGGTGAGTCTATAAGACCAAAAAGGGCCCGAATAAGAAACCTTCATTTATGATTGAATAAAGTATTCATTCTTGAGAAAAAAATTCCTTTTTTGTGTTCCTCCTCATGCTTATTTTGACACACATTTGAAATCAATTTCTCAACATATTCTACATATCCTGTAGGCTAAAATGCTTAAGCTATCCGTAATAGATAGGCGTACCTTAGTCAATAAAATTGAGATAACATTTGGTTGCAATTTGAAATTAGACATTGGTCCTCTTTGAGCTAGAAAGGTATGATAGCTCCATAAATGCCTAGAAGGAACTAGAAGTTATGACTCAATTCATCTTGAGAATGTTGACTTCACGACTTGGAGGGGTGAAAAGARATACTAGACCACCTTAACTTCTAAAGTCCTAAAGTCTTTTGGGGTGAAAATGGATTTTGGGTGGGATGGTGTAATCTCAATTTTTGAAGTGATGTTCAATTTTTTAAAATTTAAAATACAATAGCTTTTAGGAAATACAAATTCTATTTCAATAAATACCAAGGAATATAGATTATACCCAATAAGCTCAAAATGTGGGAGACCAAGCAATAAAAAGAATCCACTAAAATATGATATTAATTTAGTTTTTTTTAAAATAGATTAATATATATATATATATTTGTTGATATGGATAGCTTTTATTCATTCCAATTGGATTAGTGATGTGAAAGTATGGAGCCTCTTGTTTTGCAAGCAATCATAAATTGAAACTTCTTGAGAAAATAACATACAAAGATTTGTTTTTTTATCTCAATTTTCACAATTTTCACAAAAAAATTCCACAAGGTTACATGTGCTTGCCAGAGCAATCTCATTGTCATTGTGTAAGTGTGTTTCATTCCACTTTAAAGCTATTGGCGATTAAGTTTGTCCTTTGATCTCATACTTACTTCTAATTAACAATTTTTTAAAGAATGAAAATCAAGTATTTCCAAAAAAAAATCTTTTTGTAGACTTCCAACTCAAATCTTCAACACCATTTAAAAAAAATTAAAACATTATAGAAAAAACATTATAAGGTTACAAGATTCAAAATCAAATAATCTAGTTATGGAACATGCTCAAAAACTTGTTCACTTCACTTTAAGTGCAAATATATTGCAATCTATGTAGTGAAAGCTTTTGAAATTTCTTCCACACACTATTATACTAGTATTGTGCAGGATTTTAAACTTAATTAGGCTACTAAAGAAATTTGTAAAGTTTATTGCTCTTTGCAATATAAATGWTAGTTTTTAGTGGTTCTTTATGAAAAAAAGACCTTTGTACTATAGGGATTAACCCCTTAACGCCTCAATCTTTTTATGAATTTTGGCACATATTTGCTTATATCTTTGTACATAAATATCATTTACTTGAATTTCATGAAATTGTTCAATAAAGAAGGTTGTCTTTTCAAGATTCAAGAATTACATTGGATGAATGAGGAGTTAGTTGGATTAAATAGCTCTTGCAAAGCTCTCCTTTCATCATTCACAATATGGATGTCATAGCACTTATAGATTAACATATGGTCAAGTGGCAAATTCTAAAATAGTGACTTYAATTTGATTAGGTCATCGGTCATCCTCAATGCACTTTAGAATTTGCCCCAACAARTATAATTCTAACTTTTCATTACTTTGTAATTAGAACGTGAAATTTTTATCATTGGAAGTGCATTCAAAAGTATTTTGAATAGGTACAAGAAAGTGACCAAGTTGGCAAGTACTTGTACCTATTCAAAATTGGAAAAAGTTTTTGCTCAAWTTGCTCAATTTGAAGTGCAAAGTGCATTGTTAACCRTAATTTGTCAACGCCACTAGACTTTTTTTTATATCTTTTAGTGTGCTTTTGAAGTGAATCATTTTTTTTTTCCTGTCAATGTCTAAATTTGAGTTTTCTTGTACCTATTYAACATACTTTTGAATGCACTTCCAATGATAAAATTCATGTTCTAATTACAAAGTAGTGAAAAGTTAAGAGTTATATTTGGTTGGGTAGTGCATCGGAGGTTCACAAGAATCGAATTTCAATATACGAACAAGAACATACAAAGTTTGGCCCATTTTCTAAGGTAACAGGCCCAAAAATCGCTCACTTAAGAGTTGAAACTGAAATTTTGGGGAGGCAAAGCTTCTTGAAATAATTTTTAGTAAAAGTTTTCTAGAAAGACAAGTGGAATTGGCATCTAACCCAAGTCATTTCATATGTTTTGGATTTTTTTCAATCCTATTTCCAAAACAATCAAAACCCTAAAAAAAAAAGGTGGGGGCTTGCCTACTCCTGTAGATTACATCTGGATCACCAATCTTAGATTGAATGATTGATCGAAACTTTAGAGTCTACAAACCAATTTGTTGATTGACTCTAACGTTGATTTTACTGCAACCCTAAACCCTAAAATCAAAGCTGAAATCAATGTATGGCAGCACATTCGTCACCTGGGATGCAATGCTGATTCAACCTCCTTGTCACGCGAGTTCTGTGTCCCAGATCTGGAGCTCAAGAGATCATCAATCGAAAGATGTGGAATGCTTTGCCTTAAGCAAGCTGAAGCATCAGGCCGAGACTCTGGCACCACAGGCACCTCCGCATCCCCAGCCAATACCTGCACAACCTGCCGCATCGAAGGTCGACAGGCAGGATCCGGATGCGAGCACAGCAACCCTAATTTCAAAACAATACACATTTGCTCATAATCGAAATTCGCCTTCAACAAGGGATCCACAACAGTGAGAAGCTGGTCATCTTTTAACCGTCTCCACACCACGTCCACCAACACCAAGTCTTCGTCGTTTTCTACATTGGGCTTGTAAGCTTTTCTTCCACAGGCGAGTTCCAATGCCACAGCTCCAAATGCATACACATCCGTTTTGTCCGTGAATTTCCCACCAGCAGCTTCTGGAGCGATGTATCCATACGTTCCAGCCACCATTGTGGTTGCCGCGCGCTTCTCATGGTCCACGAGACGTGCAAGTCCAAAGTCTCCAAGTTTGGGATTGTACTCCTCGTCCAACATGATGTTACTCGACTTCACGTCACGGTGGATCACTTGTTGCCGCCATCCCTCATGGAGGTAGTGAAGAGCTGCAGCAGTACCAGACACAATTTTCCACCTCTGACTCCACGAAAGAACTTCCTCTGAGGTTTTGGGTTTAAACAAAGCTTGATCCAGAGAACCTCTCGGCAAAAGCTCATACACCAGCAAGAACTTCCCTCTATCTCTGCAGAATCCCATGAGCTCCACAACATTGCGGTGCCGCAGCTGGCTGATGATCTTCACCTCAGCCAGAAACTCTCGCTCCCCTTGTCGAGAGTCGTTGCTTACTTTTTTTACAGCGACTTCCGCGCCCGTCTTGGGTAATACGCCTCTGTACACACTCCCGAACCCTCCTTCTCCGAGTTTTGACTGGTCGCTGAACTGTTTCGTGGCCACACTGAGGTGCTTGTAGCTGATAAACTCCGGCATGCCCGCCATTTCGATCATCTCGCTATTCTCCCAGCATTCCTCACGGGCACGCTTCTTCTTCTTCCGACTTACATACACACAAACCCCAACAGCAATGGCGAAAATCCCAAACAAAACCCCACCCGAGACAACCCCCGCAATGATCGCCACGCTCCCCTTCGACTCTGCTGCAAATTCGCTGGCAATCCCAAAGCTCGTAAACGTCCAATTATAGATATAATACACCGACCACGCATCCCCATGCGCACCCGAGAATCCCATCCACATCTTCTCATCCACAGCACCACTCAAATCATAAGTGCAGTTGATAAGCGGCACACTCGGCCTCGAAGAAGTATTCGCCAATCTCACCTGCAAATTACTTGTTGCCCCATCATACTCAATCCACGCATACAACACATCCCTGTGCCAGAACGTAATCCCTGTTCTGCTCTTCACATACGAGAAGCAAGTGTCGACCGAGATCGCACTTCGAATGTCCAGTCCCACATGCTCTTCTTGCAAGAGATTTGGATCCGTGTCTTCAGAAGACCAGCTATCAAACTCAACAGCTACCACTCGGAAGTTGCTCTCAGGGACGAGAGAGAAGATGCCGAATCGACCTGCTGCTTCCCCTCTCCATGTACTGGAATTGGAAAACATGAACGTGAAGCCATCCCCTCTTTTGAAGTTCGCGTCGGAGGCATTCGTCGAGGAGCTGTAATTCTGGGGCTCTTCTCGGAAGGTGAAGCTGGTTTGKAAGGAGGCGACGGTGTTGGTGGAGGGCTCTTTCATGCGGACAGGAGTGGTGTAGTAGACCACTCCGGAAGAGGCTTGCTTCGGGTCTGTGATGTTGATGATGGCGATCGTTTGATTGGCAGGGAAAAATTCACATTGGTAGGAGTCTAAGCAGTTGATGTCGGCGGGGGTTAAGCTAGTGGGGATAGTGAAGTTGCCATTGACGGAAGGAAAGAAGGAGGCACAACAGAGCATGAGGAGAACAATGATGATGGCCATTGTGGCCTTCTTCCCGTCTTGGGATCTCATTCTTATACCAAAATCAAAGAGCTATGGAGCATCACAAATGGGGTCTCCAAAACCCTTTAGTTTTGATCTTCACCAAGGTAGTGATTGAGCTGTCGTTACTGCGAAACCAAGCCAGTATGGGAAGCATGTTTTTAACTCAAGCAAGTCTGCACGGAGAGAAAAACAGTCAAATTTTGACCTTAGTCAAGTGAATGGAATCAAAGTTCACATTGCAAGGTAGAGGATCATACTAAACGCGTGGACCCTGATTTTGTATCGTAAGTTCATCCCTGTTACCGACAGCAAACCATCTATTAATACACTAGGTTGGATTTATATTAAACAAATCTATGTATAAACATGAATTGACCAAATGTYTACTATCACTTATAATAAAGTTCTAGACAACCCTCCCACTTCGAAATGGAACAGGGATAAAAATTTGATCTCAACAGATTTGGATAGGAATACCATAAACCGTGATKGTACCACAAGCAGTTTCAATGGTAATACCTGCTCTTTTATTATCATTCCAAAGCATAAATGACAAGAACAGGTACATTGAAACCGTTTACGGTACTTGCACGGTTTACGGCATTCCTACCTGAGTACCCACCGTGATCTCTACGTCCACAGCGCTACAAATCTCCCCAAAATCAAGCCCTCGCGTATGATAAAATGCTTAAAAGTGACGCAAACAGTATGCTATACCCTAAGTACCGGAATTTGGGTTCGAAGGGGCTATAAATCCTCTACAGTAATGGTTCGCTTACTCGAGTAACTCTGGGAACTAAAAGCTACAGGAGGAATCGAAAGCACGAGAGTCCAGGAGGTAACTGAAACGTGAATCTAACTTAGATTACATACTCAGTACGATTCTAAGTGACACAATCTTGTCACAAATTGCAGCCAACATTTCACGCAGGGGCAAAGCTAGCTTCCGAATGAAACAAGTTCTGCTGAAGATCACGAAGCGCATACAGAGAGTGGGAATCTTACCGACAGATTGATAGCAAACGACGTTGCACTCGGTTCCCCTCGCACTGCGATTTTGCGGCCAAAAAAGCTCCCACCCGCCATAGCCAAAGAAGCGGAGATTCAAATCATCTAGGGAGAGGAGGAGAAGATCACCGGTATCAAGTTGCATACTATTTTCCAGCTATTTTCCAGCTATTCTGTTCTGCAAATCTTGCCGTGCCTCTACACCCGATTCGAAATCGAACTTGCACCAAGGTTCGGCGGATTTTCCAACGTACATCATGCTCAGCACCTGAAACTGCAAGCCCAGAGCAAGTACGTAGTCAACCTCTGTCATCAGTCAAACTACATTGCCGTGCGTGAATCTCAGTCTTGAGAAAGTGCGCCGGCCGCTGCACCACCAAGATCCGCAGTTCTGCGCGCGCCATCCAAACTTCGACATTGAATTCACAGAAACTTTGCAGATAGTTGCAGACGGACCCAAAAGAAGACCAGTTCAAAGGTAGATTGCGGAATGCGTTCTGCTATGAGAAGCCAATCATAGATTGTCCTGGGAACTTGTGTCCATGACGAGGACTTTTAGAARTGGCAGAAAAAGTAGGGATGGATACGTTACAGTTGAAGGAGATCCTGCCACGCTTTGACGATGGATTGGCAGATCAAGTACTTCGGTGGATGGATTTACTCAAAATTCTACAATTTTTGATCGCAGTAGGTGTGAGTTGATTTCRTTCTTGAAACGAAATAGCAACCCCCCGCATTCTCAGAAACCGACGCCCACTGTTTGACCCCTGACAAAGAATCATAMAAACGACGGAGTATCGTACGATGTATGASACAAAACGCCGCATCATCGCTTTTCTGTGTCGTGGACTCGTGGGCCTCTCGTTCTCTCCCATTGCCCGTGATCACATTCAACGACAATGGCGTCTCTAACGTCCTTGGTATTGACCACGACTAAAGTTACACAAGCGCGCCGTTGTTTCCACAGGGGAGAGACAAATGCATTTTCCATGGCTCTGGAGTCCTTGACTAGGTAGAGGTGTGGACAAAAAGTCCAGTCCTCACTTGGACCTTCATATTATTGTTTACCAATGATTGACGCAAAGGTCCCTTTAGAATTTTTGAAAAAGGGGACCACTTGATAGTGAATAAAATTGTCTTACATGGATCGTTCGCGAATCCCAATTGATCCTTGAATTGATGGATAAGTCAGGCCCTCCCTCCCTTGAATGCCGCAAGCCGACGTTTTGTGTCATGTGGAGGACAGAGAATCAAACTATGTAGGAAAGAATTGCAACTTTCATCCTGGGTATTAGGAGTAGAAAGGGAATATCTTTTCTAGTGCTTTGACTTCTAGTGAATATATTTGGCTTTTCAAAGTAGATGATGTCACACGGTATCAAAAATGCATGATTTCCACAGCCACCGGTCCGTCCTTCAAGGGCTAATCTATCTCTAGCAAAGCATAATACCTTCACAGCATGGGTGTGGGTGTTCCAATCCTTGAATTGATGGATAAGTCCCTCTCTTCCAAGACTGGTCTATTTCTAGYGAAGCATATTACTTTCCTAGCATGGGGGAGGATCATTGTCTRGTTATACAATGTTATGTTTCCCACCACTAAGTCAATCCTCCACCAAATATAAAAACCAACTTCATATTCCAAAAGTTGAGAARGGGGGGRRGGRMMAAA